>CM056957.1:1540242-1800650 GCA_029856935.1 Cyclocarya paliurus | reverse complement strand
AAGTACCATAATAAACTATGAAGACTCAAAAGGAATAAAAAACAATTGACTAATATTTTATGCTTGATGACAAATAACATCGTAAGGCATAGGGCGTATTGTTACTTTTTGCAGAAACTAAATAGAAGTAGAGCAACTATTTTGACCGAGCTTTCATCAAGAGACTATGTTGAAATCCTGCAACTATGCTTGGGTCACGGAGAGATTGAAGATTGGAAATGTGTTAAAATTGGCAATCAGTAAGTTGACAGACAAGAAGTGGGGTGCTCCATTGCATTCCATTTCAGATATTAGAGTCAAGCTTGATCAATGCAGAAAATCAAAGACATCTAAACATGAACTTTGCGGTGATTGCATATCCTTTTCACCCATTTCTGAAAATAATTAAGCTAGTCTTTTCTATTGGTTTACTTTTCTTTCTGCTATATTTCGGCTTCAATTTGTAGCTAGGCTGTATGTGTTTGTTTTCTGCTTTATGCATATTTTCTTTATCTTTTTCCCTTGGTTGAAAAAATATCATTCATGAGAAGAGAGAGAAATAAAGAGCGAGAATAGTTTTCTCTGTCTTAACCGCAACTCTGTTAATAGAATTTCCCACTCCTTATGAGCAGTAACTGAAGAGGAAAATGGAATGAACCAGTCTGGCAAGCAAATAACGCAGATCAAAACATATGGCAAGCTCACCCATAAGGGAATCATTGCTGGAAAGTTGAAGGGACAAATCCCAGCACATACACCAAGCGCTCTCTAATGCTGTAAGTATCAATTCCATTTGATACATTGGAAACATATTCCCCCATTTGCAGAGTTCCCATTCCACAAGCATGTTCAACCACCTCTACAAGAGGAAAACAAAGACAACAAAGAGTCCACTGTCCTTAAATGAGAGCATAACCAATATAAGACTACAAAATCTCCTTGCAGAATAAAAAACAGAAAAACACACTGACCTAGCCCACGGAACACATCTCCATGAGCATCCTTTAATGTCTTTCCTTGCTCAGTTGTAATGTTCAATGCAAGCTTATCCTGAGGTAATGACAAGCAATCATAATGGAAAAACAGAAAGTTTACAAAAGGAGAAGCTGATTTCACCATACAGCCCTATCTATTGCATTTCATATATGAAAAATGATAGAATGACTTCTAAATATGCCCACCAAATGTGCCCACCCATATATATTTTTTTTTTAATTATTTTTTTTAATGGTTAAGCAAGTGACTATTAGTGAATTTATATTTTAAATTTTATTTTTTATTTTTTCTTAATGATTAAGGATGTTTAAAAAATACTTAAAAAGAAAAGAAAAGAAAAACAGAAAACTCATTTGCACTAGTGTGCATATTTGGGGTGCACCCTAGCATTGTCCTTTCATATATATAGGAGAAATATTAACAATATAACAGAAGAAAATTCTGGAAAGGAACAGCTGGTAGGGAATCTTCATCAAGACTATCTTCTAGGAGGGCACTACTGTCTTCTAGAAGGTACAATATAGCATAATATTCTCTAGCAGTAATAGTGCCAACATACTTACCGTGTCTCTTCGAATAAGCTCTTGAAGCTTGAACATGATACGTTGGCGGGTAGTGACTGGGTGTTACGCCATGATGAAATGCATGCTTTGCTGCAGATACTGCAGCTTTGAACTCTTCATTTGTGGTCAGTGGAACTTGTGAAACAACTTCTTGTGTTGCCTATTCCCCATATTTATATTATAAACCAAGATGACCCCAGGAAATAAAAAAAAAATTGCCTTTATAAGTTAACTAGTTTTAAGTTAATTAGTACATAAAAGTAGGCAGGTGATGCATCTTATGCTCACAAGGTTTATGACATCGATGGAAGCCGGTGACTTTGAATCAACAAAAGCACCGCCAATAAGATTTGGAACTCTCTGATGAAAAAACCAATACAACGAAACAAGAAAGTAACATATGTCAGCTTTCAGAAGCATCAATCCTGACAGGCTGAGTTTAGTTGTACAGAAACATAAAAAATAATAATACAAAGAAAGGAACATGAAGTATTTAAACATAATAGAGCAAACAAAATACAACCATTCTAATACCCTGACTTCACTGTCATTAATAGAACAATTCCAAATTTACTGTTGCAAAAGAAATATCAATAATGATTCAATATTGAGTCTTTAATAACCTGCGCAACATAATACAGTCTCATTTGAACTCCTTTCGGTTTCATTTCCAATTGATAACCTTATCTTTTCACAGACAAATAAAAAGAACAGTATAATCCTGAAAACGCCAAAATCATCCCATATAGCGCATCTGAATGAAGTTTACATCTCAGATTCACAATTTCCAATCCATTTTAGTTCATTTTTTTACATATCCTTGGCATAAAACATTGAATGAGTTACACATACACCAAAAAATACAAAAAAAAAAAAAAAAGGAGCGCTAAAGACTACCGGAGGTTGAGAATGCTTGGCGGAGGGCTCGGTGGCCGTACAGAAATGATGGTTACTCAAAGCGAAGATCTGAGACCTCAAGCCTTCAAGTTCGAACTCCTCACTGCAACAAAAAACCACACACTCAGTCAAAACCAAATTCTATCGAGAAAAACAAAAATTAACAGGAAAAAAAAAGAGAGAATCGAGTTGGTAATGAAATTGATTTGATGCAATTGAACTAACCTCGTCGAATCGAAAGGTGAAACATGTTTGGTTTCGCTGACCACGATGATGATTGAAGATGAACTTAAAACGCTGTGACTCAGCGCCTGGATATTTTATTCCACAGTTGTCAGTGGAGGCGTGGTTGTATTTTGTAAGGAACAAATTGCGTAATACATCCCATCAGATTCATATTCAGGTCCTAATGACGTGTAAAGGCTCCAAATAACGAAGGCTAAACCAGAAAACTGTCGTCTCATCTTATCTCATCTTAATTTTATCATTATATTTTTTTTAATTCTAATACAAAATAAAATAAATAATTCAACTTTTTCAAATTCATCTCATCTTCTCTCACCTAATCATTACAATTTTTTCAAATTTCAATACAAAATAAAATAAATAATTCATCTCATCTCAAAAATTTTTATCTCATCTCATCTGATATCTGAAAACAAACGAGCCCGAAATTAACGTAAAGATTCGCGTTCTTGTTCAAATTCCAGCATAATGGTGCCAGATAGGAAAAAAAATAAACCAGATAAATATCGTATTATTTATTTAAAATTTAACAAATCTATCGAGACAATAAATAATAATAAATATAATATGATTTATTAATTTTTCATTTTAAATAAGAATTTTAAAAATCCTAATATACTAAATTTAGATAAAAACTCTTAAAGAATTTTAATTCAATAAATTGTTTGAGATTTAAAAATGAGAAATTGAGAGTTTCTTCACGTTATTGTGTACAATTTAACACAAGGCAACCTCATAAACATAATCATAAAAATAATGATAATCATATTTTAAAGAATTTTAATTCTCCAATAGCCGAGTTTACTCAAATTTCAACCAAATTTAATCCATTACTCTTATTTATTTATTTTCATTCACTGTCGTGATGCCAATTGAGTATAGCCATGAATGCTTGTATTTATTCACTTATATCTGTAATATAAGTTTTAAATCCTGCGTGCTGAATTTGCGCCTATTATACTTGACTCATTCATGGCTACAGAATATCCATTATCCATCCCAGAAAACGATAGACTGAGAAGGAAGAAGCGCATTACATACCAATCCACCTTCACCCAACACCTTGATATAAATCTTGCATCACAAAACAACCAACATGACATATAAAGCTAGACAATTTTTCATTTTGCTACTCTGAAAAGAAGGGAGAAACAGGTCTCAGCTGTATGAAATTCTGATCTCCAACTCAAAAATTTAAAATCAATGACATCTACATGTACATTCATAAACTAAAATAGTTTGGAACAAAGCTACATCAATGTATTAGTCGGTAACTTGCAACATCAAGGAGAATCCATGTCAAGAGAGCCAATTAGTCCATCATCAAGACCATCTTCTGCAGGGGAATTCAGAAAATTCATACTTGCATCAATCCCTTCAAGTCCATCCAATTCATCTCCCTTTGTATAAAGCTTCAGCTTTTGCCTGCACAACCTCAATTGATCCTCCAACAGACTCCTATACGACTCGTGTTTCATAACAATCCATTGCAAAGATTGTATTACTTCTAGGACATATTGCTGCTTCTGCTCGGCCAACCTGCGGTATTGATTGGCTTGCATCTCTGTGGAGCTCTTCTCACTTTGAAGGCGCAAAATCATGGTCATTGTCTCCACAGCTGCCGATGCAGCAGCCATTCTTTCCTCTCAAGGTCTGCATAAGCAGCATCTGCTCGCTGTCTTTCTACCTTCACCAATTTTCTTAATGCCATTACATCAAATTCTCCATCCTCAGCATAAGAATCTTTTTCCTCAACATCCTCTTCCAAAACATCCTTTGCTTTAAAATCGTCGTCTGAATCCAATACCTCTCTGCTTACGAGCAAACCATCCCTACTGAGTGACTCCGAATTCCCCAGAATTTCAACGAGTCACACTCGCAAGGCATGGTCTTTGAATCACATGAGTCAGCAACACTATTTTTCAAACAAAACCCATTTCTTAGACCACTCGATTTCCCTCTATATTCACACAAAAATTGCACCAGACCCTTTCCATGACAACCAAGTTGCAAAACTTTTAAACCCAACCGAACATAAAAAACAACCCCAAAAAATGGACAACCTGTGAGAAACACCCAAAAACCAAAAACCCACATCCAAAGCTTCCACCCTGAGCTAGAAACTTCATACATGAAGCGCAGTCCATCACCACCAACCCAAGAAGGCTCTTCAAAAATCTCTCGTACAAATCAAGAACAGCGCAAAAAACAACTAATAAACGTAAACGCCCCAGAATCTGCATGAGGGTTATTTTTGAACAGGAAATGAAATGAAATGAAAGGGAGAATCCTACATAATTTTCTTGCTTCCCGAATGTAACAAAGGAGATTACGAAAGAGTCGCAGTATCACTCACATTCTATAATGGCATTCATCCAAAAAAAACATTCCGATAGAGCAACCACTTGCGATGGAATGCATTACGGTGTTTATGTTAGTGTGGGAGAGCGTGGGGTAATTTTAATGTTAATTGGGGAAAAGGAAGAGACATGCGAAGAATTATCCGGATGCTGAGTCGGTTATATTCAGAATGGAGCCAATAATTGCAGCAGATATTTCTTGAGAATTGGGGTTTTGATCCTCTGCATTGATATTCATACACTCTTTAGAATCACGTCATTTTACAAGAGAACCGTGATCTCTCGAAGATTTTAATTGTACCATTCGTTTAAGGATGGTAAATTTATCCGAAAGGTACAACTCAGAGATGCAGGCCTAGGGAGAATGGAGAAAGAGAGTCCCAGAAGATATTATCCCTTGCATACAGACGGATACCGGTTGAGCCGGCTACGTGAATATCTCCTCTTGTGCGAGAGTGGCAGTTTCATTATTTAGTGAAAGATCGCGAGTACTGTTACATAATACATTACCCTTGGCGTATTTAAGGTCACGGATTCACGGGGTAATGACAAGTTTTCATCCGGTGGCATCGAAAAATTCCCTATCCTTAAGGTAAGTTAAAGCTACAGGACGCCTTAAATACAAGCCGTCACAGGCATGATCTTAGCCGTTAAACGTTATTCAGATTGTGAGCAGACGAATAATAATAATAATAATAATTGTTTACTTTTTCCTTTTTCTCAACAGGATTAAGGACTGATTTAGATAGTGAGATGAAATTATTTTAGATCTGTTAAATAAAATAGTAATATAATATTATTTTTTAATATTATTATTATTTTGAGATTTAAAAAAATTAAATTATTTATTATATTTTATGTAAAATTTTAAAAAAATTATAATGATGAAATGAAATGATTTCTATATATATCCGAACAAGCTCTAAAAATTGAGAAGTGAGAACCATTTATAACTAATAAAACGAAACAAGTTATTACACAGCCAATGCTGGTATCAGTTTTTTTTTCCTCCTTATTACAAAATCAACGGTGGTAAAATTAAAATTTGATTTTTTTTTTATCTGCTGACCGATTGATTCTCCATTGATTTCAGTAAATTCCAATCGTTTTTTATCAATTTGATTGGTTCTTATTCAGCCCTATGTTATACGCATGATTCAGCCTATGTTATACACCTAATGCAAGAATATAATGTGCAAGTCTAAATATGGAAGGAGATGGTATGTGATAATTAAGGAGATCGTCCATTAATTGTGTTTGCAAAAGTTGTGAGTCGATCGTGGATGAGACGTAGATGGGGGGTGGTTTTACAGGGCAAGAAATTCAGTGCAATATAAAGAAAATCACGAGGAAAGGAATGCTTTTTAGGCTGAATCTTACACACAAAAAACGGCAATAATTCCCTTGTTGTGGCAAAATTCAACATATTGTGTGTTGGAAAGTGTGGTATTGCCATCATTTTTTAATGACAAATTCGAGTTTAGCTCTAAAAAGATTGCGTTGGCTCAGGCTTGAGAATGTGCACTGTTCAAGAGGATTGTCTCATCCACAATGCAATAAAGCCTATAAAATGATCTCACCAGTTTCAATCTCTCTCACCATGCAGTGGGGCAGTTGGCACAAATTGTCTTGATTTTATAGCCTTTCTCAAGGAGTAATGGATCAAAGAGAACACTAACGTAGCTAGTTTAATATGTACTAATTACTTAGCAGAGAGGCAAGCATGCATCCATATTACAACCGTAATTAAGCTACTACTTGATGCCTTCCGTGCGAGAAAAGTATCTAGCTGAGAATCTGAGATGTATCGCGCAAGGCCAAATCAAACTATCTCATGAGTGTTGACCGGTTTTCTCAGGGTAACATACTCCCATTCCATGTTTTACGGAACTTTTTCTATGTTTTCTGATCTCATATTTTCTGGAAGCTTCCATATTTTCTGGAGTGGTCCACGTTCTGTCTTATTAGTGTCACCGAATTATTATTGGAGTTAACTACTGAATACTTGATGGAAGGTTCGTTGGCTATATAAACCCATGGCTTTGGTCCCCAAACTCATCTCATCTCGACCCCTTCAATTTATACCATCTACAGAGAGTGAGAGAGAGTTTGGAAGCACTAAACATCAGTAAAATCGTAGCACAACAGTGAGTATATCAATAGCTGGAGGTACTGTTTTTTCTTGAGCATTATGCTTTTGATTTCGTTTATTCCGCATTAAGGATCATATTATGTCTAACAATGAGGTTAATACACGATACAGATTAATGAATTTAACTAATATTTCACGAACTCCCAATTTTTTTTTTGTTAATATATAAACAAAGCTTTTAGACTTGGAGACCACGTTTAGTATTGACTTGATTCTGTCCAACATTCCCAAAAACAGAAGCTAGCTCTGATCTCCAACTGTCCAACACAACACAAGGACGTGTGTAGGTGGAGAAAATGGCTGTAAAGAAGAAGCAGCAGTAAATTCCAGCTAACAAAGAAGCCAAGGATAGTCGTTCGTATTATAGTGTTGATCTTCCACACCAACTCACTGAATGGATGGCAAGGTTGTCAGCTCTAGAGCAAAGCATCAACTTTGGCAGAGTGACCAAGTCCTGGAGGGCGGCAACTAGAAAATGCAACCCAGATACAAAGTTGCCATGGCTCCAACTCTCCAACACTAAAGATAGAAACAGTGATGATCAACAATGAGGATAAGTACCCTAATAATTACGTCCGTCACCATTCAGTTCCCCAACGGGCTTGAGGATATCGCCCCTGCATCAATGGGAATCATATCTCGGGTGCTCTAATGGTGTAATGTTGGCTAAAGGAGAAACGCCTTCAGCCTACTTTCTCTGGGATCCAGCAAAGCCTACTAAGATATCAACGTATTGTCTCCCACCATGGGATTCAACAATTCGATTTAGTTGCGCCGCCCTAACCACCTCATCGTCGCCGTCAGATCCAGCTTGTAACAAAGATTGCATGGCTCTGTTGGTTTTAACGGGCACCAGTCATCCAGCTTTCGTGTTCCATAGGCTCATAACTAGAGGAATGAGAGGAGTAGAGCATGAATGGATAAAACAAGACTGCCCCTATCGATCCACAAACAGCTTCAAGCGAATCACAACAGCATTACATGCAATTTACTAATGCGATTGGGTTTAGAGGCAAGTTCTATGCTTTGAGTTTGCAGGGAACACTTGCAGTGATAGAAGTCGTTGATTCTCTTCTCCAAATCACTGCTTTGGGTACAAGAAGGGCAGTCCCTACTGTTTCAACAAGGCATTTTAGAGAATACTTGCTCGAGTCAGACGAGGAGATTTTACTGATTTTTCTCAAATCTAAAAAGTCGGTTCAGGTTGTAGATGATGTTGAGGTATTTCGGCTCAATCTTCTCAGACTCTCATGGATTAAGATGCAGAGCCTAGGCGATCAAACATTATTTGTGGGGGAGAATTTCTGTGTGTCCGTCTCTGCAAGCAAAGTGGGATGCCAGAGCAATTGTCTATATTGTCATGTCCCCAATAACGCAATTGATGGTTGGTGGTTGTATGACGTGGAAAGAGGCAGCATCTCTCCTGGGTGGAGTGATAACTGTTGAGAGAAAATTAGTTGATTGGCATATTCTTGTGAAAACCTTTGTAAAATTATATTGTAACAAGTGTTAAAGTGTGTCCTAGTGAAAAGGAGGTCAAGTGAGCTCAACTGGCTCAAGAATAATTCATTTTGGAAGTGTGCAGGAAGTTGGCTTGACACGGCTCGATACTTCGCTCGAGCCAGAGAAGTTGGCTCGACGTGGCGCTCGAGCGAAGCCTTCCAGAGTGCTCAGCTCGACTCACCGCTCGAGCTAACTCAAGCAGAGTGCAGCGCTCGACCCACCGCTCAACTCACCGCTCGAGTGAAATCAGGCAGAGTCCACCGCTCGATATCCGCTCGATGTTCCGCTCGAGCGAAGTTCTGAAAGTTAACCTGCGCTCGACTCTCACTCGAGCCAATGTTCCAGAAACTCAAATCTAAGTGTTTTAAGCACCGTGGACCTCTGGGACTATAAATAGAACATTATGTTCTATTCTTTATGTGTGAAAAACAGAGCAAAAACCCCAAGTGTTTCCAAAAGCCATTGAGAGAACATTTTCCCATATTGTGAATCTCTCTTGGACAAACATATATCCACCACACCACACACAAGATCAAACCTCATACAAGTCCATCGAAGTGGACATGTTTTATTAGCCGGAAGGTTTCCGGAGTTGCTGTTGATGCAAAGATCGAGAGGTTCTCATGGAATGCTATAGAAAAGTCGGAGTTCCAACACTACATGCGTGTAGAGATCGAGTGGGTCATTCGTGGTGTTACAGATCAAGTTTAGGAATTTCAAAAGTTTTGTAAGTGTCACTAAATTGGTTGTAACAATTAAAATTTCTATAGTGGATTTGAGGTGGTGTCTTACACCCGAAGTGGTTTTAGATTTTGAAAGGTTCTTCAAATGAGTTTCCACTCCGTGAACAAATCTCTGTGTTGATTCTCTGTGTGATTGGTTTCTTTGTTTATTTGCTTGCTTGTCAATATTTTTGTTAAATAAGAAAAATCGATCTACACCTATTCACCCCCCTCTAGGTGTTGTGTTGGTAGAACCACTGCCTTTTCAATTGGTATCAGAGAGGGTTCACTCTGAAGGATTTAGTTCCCAGTGTGGTCCTGCTGTAGTGGTTTAAAATGGATAGGTCTCAATCACTCACATCTCCACCTTATTTGATGGTAGTAATTATGCCTATTGGAAAGTTCGAATGAGAGCTTTTCTAAAGTCTGTTGATGAACGAGTGTGGGTTTCCATAACAAAAGGATGGAGAGAACCAGTTGCTATCATTGAGGGAGTTCAAACCCCCAAAAGTGTGGATAATTACTCTAGGGATGAAATAAATGAGTGTGGCTGGAATAAAAAAGGCCTGAATGCGTTTTCATGGCCGTGTCCCAGGAGGAGTTCAAACGAATCTCCATGTGTGAAACTTGCTAAGAGGCATGGGACATTCTTGAAATTACTCATGAAGGTACCAAGGCTGTGAAGAACTCTAAATTTCAAATGTTGACTACCAGCTTTGAAGAACTTAGAATGAGGGATGATGAAATTTTTGATGTCTTTTATGCAAAACTGAATGATATTGTCAATTCTAGTTTTAATTTAGGGGACAGACTTCCAGAAAATAGAATTGTGAGAAAAGTTCTCAGATCTCTTCCTGAGAGATTCCGTCCCAAAGTCACTGCCATTGAAGAAAGTAAAGATCTGGAAAATATGAGAATTGAAGAGCTGGTGGCTCTCTACAAACCTATGAACATACTCTTCATGTGGATAAGAAAAATAAGTCCATAGCCCTCAACACTATTAGAGAGTCATCCGATGAGTTGGTTATGAGTGACAGAGAAGTAGCGTTTTATGCTAAAAAATTCAAGAAGATGGTTTGTGTCAAGAAATAGAAAAAACTGGGGATACAAGAAGAAAAAGTTTGAGAGAATCAACGGAAATTCCAATTCAGGAAACAAGGAAAGGAGCTCTAAGAAATACACTAGAGCTACCAAAGACAAGATACAGTGTCATGAATGTCAGGGTTTTGGACACGTTCGCATTGAGTGTGCAAATTACAAAAAAGACAAAAGGAAAAGCAAATGGTGCTTACTTGAGTGAAGATGGTTCTGAGACAAGTGACTCATCAGAGAGTCATTCTCCAAAAAAAAATCTTAACTACATGGCATTCACTTCTTCTATCGGTGCCAAAGTCACAGAAGTGAATCAATGTCTGAAGATGAGAGTATATCCGGAAGTGAATCCGGGGATGAAGATGAGTTGTAGAAAATCTATGAGAAGTTATACAAGGATTGTGTAAAATTGAGGAAACTCAATAAAGCACATATTGAGAATATAGATATTTGCAAAAGAGAAAAGGAGGATCTTCAAGGTCAATTGAATGAAGCCATATGTCTAACCGACCAGTTGCAAAAGAGGAATGCGTCACTCAAGGATAAAGTAAAAATGCAAGAAAGTGAGTTGATTTTGTTAAACGACAAACTGAAAAATTTCTCTACTGGGAAGCAAAAGCTTGACAAAATCCTAAACTCAGGAAAGTCCTCCAGTGACAAGAGAGGTATTGGATATGTGGAAGGAAAATCTGATGTGGCATCAACTTCAAAAACCTCCTGTAAAAATGTAGGAAAAATTGTGTTTGTTCCTGCATTAAACAAAATGGCAAAGCTCAACCATCTGAAAAGGGTAAGAAAACCCTATATGTTCAAAAATCTATCCCACCTCCCAAGAGACAAGAAGCTCGCAACACGAGCCCTATATGTCATCACTGTGGGAAGGTTGGTCATGTTAGATCAGATTGCTTTAAGTTAAAAAGTCAATCTATTCGTACTCCTGCATTCTCTTAAAGTAGGACTGCTTATCCTTTTAAAAAGGGTAAGAATTTCGTAAATGCTCCTAGGTATGTCTCACCCTCCATGAGACAAAAAGCTCACAAGACAAACCATGTTTGTCACAATTGTAGTAAGATTGGTCACATTCAACCAAATTGTTTGAGCTTCGGGGCCATCCCAAGAGAATGGAAAAGCCATACTCAAGAAAAGGGCATCAGAATTTGTGGATCCAAGTCATGGTCTTGACTAAACAAAATGAGATGATCAATATGAAAATAGAACCAATTGACTACTAGCCATAAGGATGAGAAGGTGAATCATCCAAAAGTGAAACAAGTATGGATGAGAAAGGGGGAGGAGCAGACCAGACATGGTATAGATTGATGGTCATGCATACATGCATTTTACACATGTTTAGGTCTTGTATAGTTTTTTTTATTTTTTATTTTTTTGTTTTGTTCAAAGCATATTTTTTTTGTTTTGTCCTCGTGTAGTGTTGTGTGTGTTCCTCAAAAAATCATGCATAATATCTTGCACGTGAATGTGTGATGAAGAGTGTTAGTGTTGTCAATTCTGAAAATTTTTGGTACAGATGTCTTTTGAAAATTGTATCATGTTTTTTTATAAGCTACAAAGTATAAAATATATGTACTATTTGTAATATGTGACCTGCATCACACACTACACTTCCAGCTCAATCAATTGTTGTTTTGCCACCTGTGAGTTCTTGGGGAGGCAATCAAATGTGTAAGGGAGCTCTACGTGTATACAAAATTGACCATGGGCTAGATGACCTCATGATTTTATATCAAAATTCCTCTTGTGAAAATTCTCTATCTATAAAGAGTAAGAAAAGAAAAAGAGAAGAAGAAAAATAAAAAAAAGAAGAAAAAGAAAAAGGGAAGAAAAGGAAGAAGAAAAAGGAAAAATGGGTCATATTACTCAATAGGCCAATACTGATACAAGAATTCAAACAGAAATATTTAGGTCTTAGCAGCATTAGGTTTGACTTTCTGTATCATGGAAAGGCTTCCCAAACACCTATGGTTTCATGTTTCAGCCCAACCCCACTCACAATTTTTGGTTGAAACTTCTTGATTGAGTTAGGATTCACAAAACACGCATGTTCATCTTACTTGTGATACTTTGTTTTTACTACTTGCGTAAATTGTGATAATATGATGCTCTTTTACATTTGATGTGATTTTTGGGCTTCAAAATTGACTTCATTAATAATTGAATCACTTCATGAAAAAGAAAGACAGTTTTGAGAATTCTGGGGATGTCGCTCGAGCTGAACTAAATGCCGCTCGAGCGAGAACGACTTGAAAATGCCCCGCGTCCTTCTTTTCCCCCAGACCCGTTTCACTTCCAGTGTCGTTTTCTCTCCCCTCTCCGTGCGATTTCTTTTCCTCTTTGATCCGTGTACCTTTCACTTGATTTCTCTCAAGCAATCCCATCCCAATCACGGTAAGCTTCTCCCATTCGTTTTTATTTACCTATTTTCGGAATATGGGTTTGTTTTTCTTCCCATTGGGTTTGTTGCATTTGGGCATTTTGCTTTGGTTTTTGAAATGGAGAGAATGATTTGGGTGTTTTTGTTGGTTAATGATGTGGGTGTAGAGGATGATTCTCTCACCCTTGTATTTAGGAAGTTCATGGAACTCTCATGGAGTTTTGGAACTTGGTTTTGCATGGATGCACTCCAAGTGCTTGGTAAAATGCCTCAATGGTATTTGGTTTCATTTTCTCATCATGCTTGACATATCTTTGATCCCATGCTCCTTTTTATGTCTATCCTAGTGTTGGGATAGTGTTTGAAGATGGTTTGTTTGGGGAGGGTCATGGGACCTCCATTGGGTTTAAAACTCAACCTTGGCTTAAGTTGCACTTGAAGCCATGTGTGAGTTAGGCTTGCATTGAATTTACCTAACCTAGGCATGGAATGGGATAGTCTAGGAAGGGTCACATTAGCATGCTCATTAGTCATACACATTAGCATGCACATGCATTCATTATACTTTGTTGTGCTCACTTTACCATGAACATCCGCCTTGGCATAAGTTTTAATTGTAATGGTGATGATTGAGACCCTTGGCCCTTTGTGACAAAAAGGGAGAGAAATATATATGCAGGGGGAGTGATGGTATATGTTAGGGGGAGCTCATACATAGGGGGGCACAAGTGTTAGAATATTTGTTTTATGAAAATAATTTTTGATCTACTATTGTGCTTGTCATGTGTATAAGATCAATTTTTGCTTTTAACTATATTGATTACACATGTGATAATATTTCGTGCACTTTTATTTTGGTATGCTTACCTGTTTGGTAAGTGTGCAGAAATATCCCATGTTCGTGACTAACACCTGTATTTGGGGATCCAGTATGGGATGTGCTAGGATTAGGTCCTATGTAATAGTTTAGAGGTTTTTGTCACAGAATTGCCAAAGGGGAGATTGTTGAGGGAAAATTAGTTGATTGACATATTCTTGTGAAAACCTTTGTAAAATTATGTTGTAACAAGTGTTAAAGTGTGTCCTAATGAAAAGGAGTTCAAGTGAGCTCAACTGGCTCAAGAATAACTCATTTTGGAAGTGTGCAGGAAGTTGGCTTGACACGGCTCAACACTTCGCTCGAGCCAGAGAAGTTGGCTCGACGTGGCGCTCGACGTGGTGCTCGAGCGAAGCCTTCCAGAGTGCTCAGCTTGACTCACCGCTCGACTCACCGCTCGAGCGAAGTCAGGCAGAATGCACCGCTCGACCAACCGCTCGACTCACCGCTCGAGCGAAATCAGGCAGAGTCCACCGCTCGATGTCCGCTCGATGTTCTGCTCGAGCGAAGTTCTGAAAGTTAACCTGCGCTTGACTCTCGCTCGATCCTTCGCTCGAGCCAATGTTCCAGAAACTCAAATCTAAGTGTTTTAAGCGCCGTGGACCTCTGGGACTATAAATAGAACATTATGTTCTATTCTTTATGTGTGGAAAAACAGAGCAAAAACCCCAAGTGTTTTCAAGAGCCATTGAGAGAACATTTTTTTCACATTGTGAATCTCTCTTGGACAAACATATATCCACCACACCACACACAAGATCAAACCTCATACAAGTCCATCGAAGTGGACATGTTTTATTGGCCGGAAGGTTTCCGGAGTTGCTGTTGATGCAAAGATCGAGAGGTTCTCGTGGAATACTATAGAAAAGTCGGAGTTCCGACACTACATGCGTGTAGAGATCGAGTGGGTCACTCGTGGTGTTGCAGATCAAGATTAGAAACTTCAAAGGTTTTGTAAGTGTCACTAAATTGGTTGTAACAATTAAAATTTCTATAGTGGATTTGAGGTGGTGTCTTACACCCAAAGTGGTTTTAGATTTTGAAGAGGTTCTTCAAATGAGTTTCCACTCCGTGAACAAATCTCTGTGTGATTGGTTTCTTTGTTTATTTGCTTGTTTGTCAATATTTCTGTTAAACCAGAAAAATCGATCTATACCTATTCACCCCTTTCTAAGTGTTGTGTTGGTAGAACTACTGTTTTTTCAATAACAATTGTAAGACCAAACCTCCAGTTTGGGAAGAACCAGTAATGGATGAATAAATTTATCAGGGGAGAAATATTTTGCCATACTTAATTGTGTTGAATAAAGAACTGTCATGATTATTTCTTTTATCTTGTGAAGATTCGCTTTTGTTTCTTGCCAGAACAAGCACAAAAGAAGTTTGATTGTCACGGTCTCTGTCAGGTTAGGCAGAGGACTTTGTCAGGGTATGATAATGCTTTTTCGTTAATGTTTGAACTACAGACTCACCAGAAAGTCTATATGACAACTGACAAAATATAAACTATATATTAACTTGAAAGGATAACAAATTACAGCAATTACTAATACATTAAAAACTAAAACAATCAGTATATCATGCACATCATCAAGTGTCTGTGCTCGACCCTATATTATTTTACATGGTGTTAGTTGTCGGAGTGGGAGTATAAAAGTATGGTAGATGAAGAAGATGCTGCAGAAGATGTATTGAATTGTGAGGAACCTGTGTAAATACTATGGCTGGTAGACTCAGGGAGCTGGACTTGGTCAGAAGCGGTAGCAGAAGATGCAGATGATGGCCCAACTGGAGGATCAAGATAGGTTGGCACTGGCATCTTTGGTGCTAGAATGGGAAGTGAAGCTTCAAAATCAAGCACATGAATGGCTTTCCTAATTGAAGGTCTGAGAGTGTGATCTGGATGAGCACACCAAAGCCCAACAATCATCAAACGTTCCATTTCCTGCCGATCAAAATCTCCACATAATCTGGGGTCGGCTGCATCAAGAAGCTTTCCCTTTCCATAAAGCTCCCAAACCCACTCTACCAACATAATTTCTTCTTCTGTGGCCTTGGTTTCAATTTGTTTTCGTCCACAGGCTATCTCCAGAGCCACAATCCCAAAACTGTATATATCTGACTCCTTGCTAGCCCTTCCCGAGATAAAACATTCTGGTGCCATATAGCCCATGGTCCCGGCCAATGCCGTGGTTTGTGCTCCTTTTGCATGCTCCACCAGCCTAGCTAAGCCGAAATCTCCGAGCTTCGCATTGAAACTTGAATCTAACATGATGTTGCTTGCCTTAATGTCCCTGTGCAAAACGCATTGTTCCCATTCTTCGTGCAAGTACAGCAATGCGGACGCCAAGCCTCGAGAAATGTTGTACCTCGTCGCCCATGTTAACAAGCTCTTGCGTTTGAAAAGATGTGAATCTAAGCTACCATTTGACATAAATTCGTAAATGAGTAGGAGATCTTTCTTCTCGTGGCACCAGCCAATTAATTGCACCAAATTCCTATGTCTCAGTCGACTAATGATCTTCACCTCGGACGCATATTCCTTTATCCCCTGTTTGGATCCCCTTGACACCCTTTTCACAGCAACAGAGGAATTCAAGTCTCTTAAAAATCCTTTATAAACCCCACCGAACCCTCCTTCTCCAAGCTTATTTTCCTCTGCAAAATCATTAGTCGCACGAACAAGTTCCTTGTAGGAAAATTTCTTCGGCCCAGTACCTTGTTCAAATTCATCGTCCATAGAAAACTCAAAGCCTAAATCCTCTTCTCCCCCTCTAGCTCGCTTCTTCCTATTCATAAGCCAAACCAATCCTACACAACCAATTAAAACAAATGCACTGACGCTCAGCCCCACCACCAATTTTTTCTTGCTGTCGTCTCCGTTCTTGTCAGGTTCTGCAGATTTCCGAATGAAAAATGGTGGCGTCGATTCGAAGGACCACGAGCAAAGAACATGCAACTCGGTAGCTAATCCTGTTGAGGAAGAGAAGCCAAATTCAACCCATTCTGGTAACTGTTCTTCCAAACTAACCATAGAAGAAAGGTGCTGTTGAACTGGCACGGTGCCATTGACATTGTTAAATCCAGTGAAGGTGACACTCAAATTCTGCGTACTAGAACGATAGCTAATACTAGCACTATATGTTCTATTCTCTTTAATGACACTATACCACGGCGTAGAGTTCTGAGAAGTTAGATTGTTGACATTGATACCAACATGTTCACGAACAGGCTCAACCGGATCCCATCTTCTATTCCGATACGTATCAAACTCCACTGCAACGAATTTATATGCAGCCAAGAAATTCGGGTCGCTCACTTGGTCACGGCTCGCAAGGCCAATGCCAAGGCCATCTGTTGGAGAAGGTGGAGGAAGATCGGGGCTTGCGAGGAAGAAAGTGAGCCCATCTGAATAGATGTCTCTGCCTTCCGAATAGATGATAAAGGAGAATCTGGTGTTGAAGTCGGCGAGTTTTCCTGACTCTTTATCCCAAAGATGCATCGGTTGTGAATACGTGGCTCGACCCCAGTTATCCACTGCATTTGGCGTGAGCTGAATGACTAAACCTAAGACAGTAGCGTTTCCTGAAACTCTTAAAGTAGATCTGTTTTCAATTTTGCTGAAATCGGTGTAGTTGAATGATAACTGAGCTGCACAGGGGATTGCGAGGAAGATGAAAATGTTTATCATCATCAAGTACGGAAGGAGGAGCTTTGTTGGGTGGAAAAGGAAAAACATAGTTGCGGTCGAGGGAGGCAGCTTGATGATGATCATCAGATTGCATGTAGGCTAGCTAGCTAATTATTATTTTGTTAACAAAATTTTGTCAAAATTTCTCTCTCGATTGAAGTCGAACTTTCACTAAAGTCGTATTCGTTCCAGAACGTGTGTTTGTAAACGAGAAAGACTTCTACCCCCCTATGACATTAAATTCGAGTAGATGATCGTGGTAAGCACCCTGTCTTTTCCAAGAGAAATACAGCTTTTAACCTGACACGTTATTGTTTAATCAAACGACGTCGATTGACTGGTAATCGATGCGTCGTGGCTTTATTAATTATTACCAACTTCGTTGAATATAAGGATGAATTATGATATCATTTATTACGACATTGAGTGGTTATATAAAAATAAATTTATAAATTAATTTAATTTTAATAATATATTAGATTTATTTTATAATAAAAATAATTTTACAATTTAATGTATTATATTAAATTATATCCATTTATAAATTTATTTTTATATAATTTCTTTATAATTAAAGTATTACCTCATAAATCCTCACTGGCCCAAAGTCAATAGCTGTGCATGGATGGTATTTTTCTATAAATATTTAAAATATAAATATATAAATAATATCATAAAAAATAATAAACACGTAAATATTTGAATTTATACGAGCTTATACAATACTAACCAAATTTTAAACAAGTAATATTATTTATTACTCGATCATAATTTTATGTTTACGAAAAGCTCATTTAATAAATGAATCGAGGTAAAACAAACTGATCTCGAACGATTTTTCAAGTAGTTTTATTTATTTATAGCCCTAGCCAATACATTGAATTGGTATTTATTTGTTCTCACCAGTACGTTGAAATTGGTAAAGTGATGGACTTCTACCTACATAGATATAAGTTGTTGAGGGAAAAAAAAAGTTATTAGGTGTTTACAAAATATAGACGAGTTGATATATTTTTATCTCATCACAATATTTTATGTAATTAAAATTATATATACTAATAACTACTAATAGCCCATGCTTAATCATTTATTAGCTAGCTACATTGAAAAAAAAGGAGTAAAATCTTCTTGATCAATTTGGTCATTTTAGGCGATGATCGACATGTATATTGTATACCATGTCTCATAGGATGTACGACAGTCCAGAAGCTCGCACATGCAGCGCCAAGCATTGGAGACGAGAGGGTTCCAAACAGAAGAGGAATGTAAATCTACAATGGGTACTAAAGAAGTAATGAAAACAGGGCATTACACCTATTCGAAGAAATGACTCAAAGAAGGTAAAGTCTATGCAAAACTCATCTCTATATTGGTATTCCTTTCACACTGAATACAGCAGCAACAATACAATATTTATAGGCATATTTGTCCTATATTTCAGACGCTATTACATAAAGGAAATAATGATAAAAGTCTAGAATTCGGTTACAAATGTATTCGAGAATCTTCCTGCATTCCAGCACGTTCAATGTGTGAATTAGTTAGGATTTTAGTGCAGAATCTTCCAAGAATGCTGAGTCATTTGTTGAGTCACTATTTGCTCCTTTATCCCCCCTCGATGCAAGCGGCATAGGCAGTATGGTTAAGCTTGATCGTAACGAGGAGAAGCGAGTAGTGGACAAGGCTTAGTAAGAATGTCAGCTAGCTGGTCATTACTAGAGACGAATGCCACATGCAGAGTCTTGGCAGCAACACAGTCCCTCACAAAATGGAAATCAAGATCCATATGCTTGGTTCTAGAATGCAAAACAGGATTCACAGAGAGATAAGTAGCACCCATATTATCACATAGCAGAGTGGGAGGATCAGCAATGCAAATTCCTAATTCTTTAAGAAGGGACTGTAACCATAATAATTCACAAGCAGTATTGGCAACGAACTTGTATTCAGCTTCAGTTGAAGAGCGGGCAATTGTGGATTGCTTTTTGGAACCCCAATAAATTAAATGAGAACCAAAAAAGATACAGAAACCACCGGTGATTTCCGGTCATCAGGACAACCAGCCCAATCAGCATTGGAGAAGGCTAAAAGTTTAGGAGAGGAAGCTGAAGAAAAATGAAGAGCAAATGCAGCAGTTAAACGAAAATACCGAAGTATTCATTTAACAGCTTGCCAATGAGAGGTGTGTGGACAATGCATAAATTGGCAAACTTTGTTGACAGTGAAAGAAATATCAGGCCGAGTAAAAGCAAGATATTGAATGCTTCCAACGACACTACGATAAAGTTGTGGATTCTCAAAAGTGGATCCATCAATAGCACTAAGCTTGGTCGAGGTTGCCATGGGAGTAGAGACTGGCTTACAGTTTTCCATATTAGTTCGTGACAGTAAGTCAGAGATATATCGGGATTGAGAGAGGAATAAACCCGTGGGGTTACGAGTCACTTGTATTCCTAGAAAATAATGTAAGGTGCTTAAGTCTTTAACAGGGAAGGTATTACGAAGAGCTGTAATGAATTCAGTGACAAGCATAGGACAAGAGGTTGTGACTATGATATCATCTACGTAAATGAGTACATAGACAGTTGCAGAACCAGAATTAAAAATGAACAATGAAGAATCAGAAACAGATGCATGAAAACCAAGAGCAATTAATTTTGAACTTAGTTTAGAAAACAAGACCGTAGGGCTTGTTTAAGCCCATAAATGGATTTTTTGAGTTTACATACATACTGAGGAAAGTCAGGATTCACAAACCCGACTGGTTGCTGCATGAAGACGTCCTCCTCTAAGTCGCTGTGAAGGAAGGCGTTCTGAACATCGAGCTAATGCAAAGGCTAGTGCCTAGAAATTGCAATGGAGAGTAACAAATGGATGGTGACAGGTTTTACCACTGGGCTGAAGGTCTCAGAGTAGTCAAGATCAGGCTGCTGGTGGAATCCTTTAGCAACCAGACGAGCTTTCCAACGCTCTAGGGTACCATCAGTATGTCTCTTGGTCTTAAGTACCCATTTTGAACCAAGAATATTTTGAGAGAGATGAGGAAGAACCAGGCTCCACATTTGATTGTGGAGGAGAGCCTTAAATTCACTAGCCATGGCAGCACACCAGACAGGGAATTTCGAGGCCTCAGTGTATGTGGAGGGCTCCTCAAGGATAGCCTTAGCTTTGGTGAGGTGGGAAGAAGGATAAGGAGAGGGCCAGGATATAGTTCCATCAATTCGTTGTATCGGTTTGGTGGTGTTTGTCTTGGATTGGGTGAGCATAAGATGGGTATTGGATTGGAAATTTTGAGAAGGAGGTAAGGAGGAGACCGAGGATGGTAGGATTTGGGATCGAGAATCAATAGAAGAGGGTAGAGATTTGATCTTTGAAGAGGAAGAATTAGGGTTTGTGGAGATGGATGTCGGCGCTATCGTGGTAAAGGATGAATTATGGTCTGAAGAGGAAGACGACGATACGGATGTGGGTAAGAGAGAGTCACACGAGATGAGAGGCTTAGTTGGAAAGTTGGGTGTGGAGGGATTGGGTTGGTGGGCTTGAGGTGGGCCAGATGATGAGGAAACAATAGATGGTGGGTGAGATGCGTTATCGGGCCGAACGGGTAGAAGACTTAGAAAGTCAGGAAATGCCTGGGCCAAGGAAGGGGGCGAAGTCACAAATGCCAGGGAACCAGTGCTATGGGAAAAAGGAAAATTGGTTTCGTCAAAGTGCACATCACGCGAGATATAAATTCTACCAGTTGGAATATGAAAACAATTGTATCCTTTATGATCAGATGTGTAACCAAGAAAGACACAAAGTTGAGAGCGCATGTCCATTTTGTGTTTATTAAAGGGAAGTAAATTAGGCCAGCAAGCTAAGCCAAAAACACGTAAAAAGGAATAGTCAGGAGATTGAGTAAAGAGAATTTGAAAGGGTGACTGATTTTGTAAAATTGGAGTGGACATGCGATTAATAAGAAAAACAGCAGTTTGAAAAGCATCAATCCAAAATTTAGTAGGAATAGAGGACTGAGCAAGTAAGGACAGCCCAATTTCTACACTATGACGGTAACGCCGTTCAACACTACCATTTTGAGGATGTGAATATGGACATGTTATTCGATGAGAAATAACAAAATGTTGTAAAATTTTTGGAAGAAGGCGGAATTCACCTCCCCAATCCGTTTGTATTGCAATGTATTTACTAAAGTCATCGACAATAGACAAATAATAACGAAAACCATTAGAGGAGAGCACGGGCGCTGGTCCCCAAACATCTAAAAATAAAAGTTGAAAAGGTTGGGAGGATTGGGATGGTGAGGGTGGATGTGGGAGAGCATGGGCTTTTGCTTGGAGACAGGCAGCACATGGTGTCACATTATTTCTCGTAGAAGTAACAGGAAGTTGAAATTGCTGAATGGTAAAAGTAGTAGTACGTGAAGACGGATGACTGAGACGAGAGTGCTAAATTTGAGGGTAGGTGCGTTCACCAATAAAAGCATGTTTGGAAGAAGTGGACATGGCCTGAGCATCAGCTGGAAGCACATATAAGCCATCCTTAATGGGTCCTTGAAGAAGAACCGCCTGCATGCGCAAATCCTTCACAAGAAAACCAGATGAATTAAACTCAAAGAAGACATTATTATCAAGACAAAACTGATGAACAAATAATAAATTACGTGAAATGGACAGAACATGTAATAAATGACGAAGAAGAAATTTGCCATTTGGGGTGGGAAGAATTCCAGTGTCAGAGTGTTGAATTGGAAGAGATGAACCATCTCCGATGCATACTTGGTCAGTGCCTTGATACTGATGGGAGTCCAAATTTAAGGTGGAGAAATCGGCTGTAAAATTATTTGTAGCCGCTGTATCAGGGAACCAATTGTTCGAATAAGTGGGTGTTTGAGTGTAGGTAGTGGTGTTGGCTAAGAAGGATTGTGGAGGAGGTGACTAATGGGCATGGTCAAAGCGATAGTGACAGACTATAGCAGTGTGACCAACTTTATAACAGACCTGACAGACAGGGCGATTAGAGGAAGCAGTAGAGAAATAGTTTGGAGATGGATGGACTCGACCTCCTCCTCGTCCATGCCGAAAGCCACGACCACGACCTCGGTTTGGTGAGGAAGGTGAGAAAGGTGGTCGAACAGAGGTGGAGTTAGCGGAAAAAGAAGTACCAGAGACCACGGGCTGAGTTTGATAAGCAAGCCGTGATTCATGGTTAAGAACATAGCTGAAGATTTGAGAGGAAGTTAAAAAATCAAGTCTGGTAGAAATGGACGTGACCAGGGATTCGTAGTCCAATCCAAGGCCAGCCAAGAGATAGACATTAAATTCTCTAGAAGAAATGGGACAACCAATAGCGGAGAGAGAAGATGAGAGACCTTTGACTTTATTAAAATACTCAGTAATGGAGTCACTACCCTTTTTAAGAGTTGCTAATTGAATATGTGTTTGCATAAGATGAGCATCGGAATGGGTAGTGAAGAGGCCTTGAAGAGTTGTCCAAATCTCATGCAAGGAGGAACAATCCGTGACTAGTGCGAGAACGCCATCAGTAAGAGTGGCAGAGAGAGCAGAAATAAGTAATTGATCATGACAGATCCACTTATCATGCTCAGGATTAGGGGCATCATCAATAGTGAGAGGGGGTTTGCGGCAGGAACCATCAGCAAAGGCAAATAGTTTATTGCCTTTGAGAAATGGTATTATTTGGGATTTCCAGAGGATAAAGTTTGTGGAAGAAAGTTTGATAGTGATGGTGTGGGCAACGGAGGCAGTGAGATTGGGGTTGGGAGGAGGGAGTTTTGCCATGGAGGATCGAAAAAATTAGAAAGGGATGGAGGTCCTAAGAGCTCTGGATACCATAAAGAAGTAATGAAAACAGGGCATTATACCTATTCGAAGAAATGACTCAAAGAAGGTAAAGTCTGTGCAAAACTCATCTCTGTATTGGTATTCCTTTCACACTGAATATAGCAGCAAACAATACAATATTTATAGGCATATTTGTCCTATATTTCAGATGCTATTACATAAAGTAAATAATGATAAAAGTCCGGTATTCGGTTACAAATGTATTCGAGAATCTTCTTGCATTCCAGCACGTTCAATGTGTGAATTATTTAGGATTTTAGTGCAGAATCTTCCAGGAATGCTGAGTCATTTGTTAAGTCACTATTTGCTCCTTTAGGTACGTAGTAATGTAGCGTACGTACACACGAGCAAGCAGCAAAAAGTGAGTAACATGCGCAAACATGCAACGTGCGAGAAGTTGGGCCTGTACGTACCTAGCTCCGGCCATCACTGCAACCAGAAAACCATCAAGATCAGGATACTAGAAAATTAGAAATGCATCGTGCATCTTAGACTCTGTTTGGATATTAAGAGTATCTCATATGAGAATAATAATGAAATAGTAATGAATAATTTGTAAATAATAGTGAATAGTTTGTAAATTATAGTAAAATAATCTAAGAATAATTGTGTTCTCAAATCATTGTGAACAAATACTGCCTGATCGAGTGGGTTATCAGTAGAGTTTTAATGTAGTTATTAATTAAATTATTATCGAGTCCCTGTAGCCTTTTTGAGGCAACAGAGGAATGAATAAAAGGATCGATCATCAAGAAATTTCCAACCAATTTGGGAGAAAAAACTTTTCTCGATCGGATAATACAAGAAGTTCCCCGAAGAATCCATGCATGCATGCCACGTTAATTTCTTTCTTCCTTGGGTTAAACTTCTTTTTCAAAATAGGCGTAAGGATGAAAATCTATCTTTGACAATTTCCCATGCATGCATGTTCACCGTCCAATTATCAGGTCCTTAATTCCAAAGTTTAGAACAGCACGACAGCGGGTTCATATTACGAGTAATTAGTTTGTGAGACACAAAATTACGTACGTAACAATCCTAACAACTATTTTAATTCCTGGGATTCATATTCTACATAAACGTACACACGCAGATGCAGATCAAATAAAATAAAATAAATAAGATATATATAGTTTTGGAGTGATGTGCAAGTCCACGCATTTCTTTTAAAAAGAAGTGAGATCACTATTTAAAAAAAGAAATTATGTGAAATTCAGATTTAATCTCTTTTTTTTTTTTTTTTAAAAAGGTAGAATTAACCTGCATATTTTAAAACTACAAATATAATTTTTCTAAATCAAATACAGTATTTAAAGTCAATATTTAAGCCTACTTTATTTACACCAATGAAAATAGGTGAAGTATGTATTTTTAGTACTAAGAATATTGAGACTATTAGCTTATGAGGTTATGATTGAATCTTTTGTGGGTGACACGTGGTTTCCAAATGAATCACACTCTTCTGGGCAGTTCTTGGGTCATGAGGGTGGTTGCAACTAACTCATTCTTTTTTTGAGAGAAATAGACTTCATTTCATTAATGAATTCCGAAATTACAAATGTGACTTATCAATACAGGGAAAACCCAAACTACAAGTCAACTTACGCATCTGCTCTGAAGCACCCCATACATAAATTTCTTTATGACGTACTTTGTCTTAACTTCTATAACTCTTTCTGATCAAACTAGGTTTGTCAGAGAGAATCACACTTTGTAAAAACAGAGCCTAAAACGACTTCTTTTCAAAAGAAAAGAAGCTCTATCACCTCTCATCCTCCCTAAGAGGAGGAGTCCTACCATACTGTCTCCTCCCAAAGGAGGAGTGGGACTTGACTGCTATGGACTCCAAAAGAGTCCACTACCTATTTCTATTAATAATGCAGAAAAACTAAATACAGACAGAAAGCAAAAAAAACCAACTCAAACAAAAAAACACTGCAACAACCACTAAACAGGCTCAACAGAGGTGCATAAACCAAAAAAACAACCACAAACCAAATCAAATACACTACAAAACAGAACCCAACAACAGACGAAACCAAACATGATTGGGGTGGCGCGTGGGGGCACGCGCCACACTGGGGAGAAGCCGAACGGCCCGTCGAGACAGTGCCGGTATACTGGGCCCTGAGCTGCCACACATGGCTCCGTCGCGGTGTGATACGCGGTGGCTCGTGTATGCCAAGCGTTCTCTGTGGTCCGCGCGTGGGGGCGACACGCCGCTCCTTATGGCGCCCAAAGCGGGAGGCTGCATGATCGGCCGGCGAGGGATCTCCCGGTGGTACGCGTGAAGGAGAACATCCACCGGAGGGGCTCAGATCGGCTCCCCCCATTATTCGGCCGAAACCTGATAAATCAAAATAAACACCAAAATAACTGTAATAGACCTACGAAGACAAACAGTAGAGAGGGAGGAGAGAAGGGGGGATGAGGAAGCCGAAGCTTTCCCTCCCCCCTCCGCTGAGAGCGGCCGCTAGGGTTTTTTTTTTGAAGGGTTTTCGTGCGAGAGCTTTTCGTGCGAAAGGAAATGTTAAATTAGTATGTTATGATAATGTGCAACTAACCCATTCCTGATCAGCTAGCTTAATTTTTTTTTTAAAGTGACTAACTTTATTAAAATCCCATTACTTGTTGCCAGGTTTCTTGACCTTTTTTTAACCATCTTTCTATTCTTATCAACAAATTATTTGAGATCATCTCGCTATCTAAACACAATCTAAAGACATCTCATGCTCTTATATATTTGCCCTCAAAAGTGTACAGTCAATGCTGGCCCCCAGGCGTAGGAGTATGTACGTTTGTGCCAATGACTACACATTCTCTTTCGACCATTTTCAATTGGCGAGGATAATAATTAATAAGATAATGGATAATTTAAAAAAAAAGAAAAAAGAAGACGGTATCTTAATTTTATTGATAATCCTCACTTTTAATAGAGGAAAATCATAATTATAACAGACATCTGGAGTTACACATATTTATAAAAAACTAAATCTCAAGCATAAAAAGACCTAGACGCCAAACCAAATTACATATAGTCAAACTTACAATAGACGAAACAAAAATAAAAACAAATAAAAAAGAAACCTGCAAAAAACAAAACAGCACAAGCAAAACAATGAATAAACAAGTCAATCAAACTGAATAAAAACAATACCTCATGGTGAGATTCGCAAATTGGGAAAATCAAGTCAATCCATGCGAAGAAGAACTCTTAGAGTACTGGTCAATGGAACTCGATCTGTGAACCAATCCATGTTTAAATCCCCAGCTCCCTGTTTAGCAAGATAAACAGCAACAACATTCCCTTCACGATAAACATGCTTCACTCTATAATCCAAACTTTCAAGACAAATATGAAGCTACTCGCAAAAATCCTCCAAATATCAAATATTGCACTCACCCTTACTGATCCAATTAACTAGAATCTGAGAATCTGTCTCAATGTCAACCTGATAGAAACCAAGATTACAACATCTCTTCACCCTTTCCAATAAACCCTTCCAATAAACCCTCAGTTCAGCAAAATTATTGGAGCCCTAACCTAAGAAAACAGAGAAAGCCGCACACATCCTACCATTGTCATCGCGGATGACTCCCCCAGCACCAACTTGCCCAGGGTTACCCAAACTACTACCATCAATATTAAGCTTCACTCGATCCTGCAAGGGTGGAGTCCACTTCACCACAGACCTGTTTCACCCTTGGTAGAATGACCAAAATATCCAACCTTTTTAAAATAACAACATCCTGTTTAAGAAGCTTTGACGACTTCATGGCCAATTGCATAATTCTGTGGATCCAGCTCTTAATAGCATGCCAAACCGACTCAACAGTGTCGAAATTACCATCATACAAAGCTTTACAACTCCGATCCCAGAGCTTCCAAGAGACGATGGATGAGAGAATATAAAAAATAGTTCAAACCTGAGACGCCTTACCAGCACAACGAAACCAGAAGTTGATATGCTCCTGCCAGGTACGGAAAACACCCATATGCACCCCCAACTGAACCGAAGCTAGGCGCCAAATTTTCCTAGCAAAATCCCTAGTACAGAAAACATGAGTAAGATCCTCACTATGACCTAACAAACATCAGTTACATTTAGAAGCCAAGGGAATCTCGACCATTTTTATCTTTTGATCCATATTTAAACAATTATTCAAAGCCTTCCACATCATAATAGAGATTTTCTTAGGGAGATTAGGGTGCCAAATCCAAGGTGCCCATTGAAGAGAAGGCGTCTGGACTCTTATAAGATCCTAAACACTTTTTGTAGAAAAAGTCCCATCATTCTCCTTAATCTAGATTAAAATATCTTGCCCATTTTTACACCTAGCCAAGAAATGATACAACTCAGCAGCTTTGTTTTGACCAACAAGCCTCTCCAAAGAAGGAATATCCCAACCATTCTCAATGCAAAACTCTTTAATCTTAATCAGAGGTTGATCAATAACCAGGTAATGATCCTTAAGAGGACCACCCTCCTCCCAATTGTCATACCAGGAGGAAATATTACCCTCACGAACAATCCACTTAGAGTTATTAAGAACATACAGGATACTACAGACAATAGAATTCCAAAACCAAGTTCCCATATTCGACATCAAAAGGGTTAAATGTTTATCCCTAACATACTTACCTTAAAAAACTCCGCCCACAGGGAGTTACCCGAAAGCAGATGCCAAGCTAATTTCAAATGTAAAGCATGTTGAATATCCCCAAAGTCCCGTATACCTAACCCACTTCTTTAGTAGGATTACAAATCTTATTCCAAGCCACCCATTTCCTCTTATCTTTGTTTCTCGGATAGCGTTTTCTATCAAGAAATTCAAAGGTACCCTTTTGCCCAGCTTGGCTCTTATTCTGGAGAGAAGTTCCATTACTTCGGAGGGCTGCAAACTGGAAAGAATTTAGGTTACTGATTGGGTGGTCTTTACTCATCGGGCTGAGCACTCATTTAGCATTCATTTTTGCTATACGAGGCTATGAGCACAAAAGACTACCGGGCTAGTATTCGGATGAAAACGAATTTTTAAAATTTGGAAATACAAGTACTAGACTGTACCAGCTTTTTTATTAAAAGCCAATACTTTATTAAATTTATTTCAAGAAAAAAGTAATTTTAAAAATCATAACATTAATTGCATTTTTTTAAATAAAAAAGCCGATATTTGAATAAAATTTTTCATGTTAAAAGTATAATATTAATTGCATTGACCATTGAACATTATCCATAATAACAAAAATATATCACGGTCTTACATCAGTGATACTCACACCAAATGCATGTAAAAAAAAACTTCAATATTCATCACTTAAAATGCATGCTACACACAATGCAATCCAATACCATATTACATTATTTGATATTTATACATTACATTACAAAACACAAAATACAAGAAATGAGTTACAAAATCAGCAGCATGGTCTTCCATGAGTGATACTCACACCAAATAGCAACTTCAAGGGAAAGAAGAGAGACATGTTTCCAAATAGTCCATTGTCGATTCCTGCAGCCAAGAAGTCAAAATGGTCACTAACTAGTTTTGCATATTAATATATTCAAATTGAATATTAAAAGAAATTATTGAAAATGAGTATAAAGATTAATAGTTTTATACATAAAGATGCATAACAGATTCAATATCAACACGATCATAGCAGCTGTGATCGGCTATGATCGGCTATTATGGAGTAAAACAATTGAAAAGGGGGCTATGATCGGCTATTAAATAGAACCCTTTAAGCTTTGGAGATCGATTACTGCAGAAGCTTTAATGGCATCCTTTGTTGGTGAAACTTCCCTTCCCAATCATCAAACACTTCAATCAAGCATACTGTTTTTTTGTGATTGGAAGATTTTTCCTTCTATTCATGAAATGTGTTTGTTAAATATGAAAAGGGTGAAAAATGAAAAAATGAATCTTACGTTTGTTTATTTATTTGTTGTGTAATTACTGGGCAATCTACATCTTCGAAACAGGGGATAATGGTTATGGCTTAATCGAGGAAAGTTGTCACCATTTTCTTTTCTCATTGCGTCATTTTCTTCATATCCAAACAGGGTGTAAATGCCCAATTGCTGGATTGGAGGAAAACAAAGAAACTCTCCAGCTTCGAACTTATCTATTTAAATTTACATAGCTTCTATTATATGTACAAATCTGACAAAAGTGAGTGGACTATCCCAGTGGTCGTCTTATGAATCATACCTAAAGTTCCATATCAGCATATGCATTTCAAGAATCTTGCTAGATAGTCATACCATGATTTAAGTTATTGAAAAAGATACACACTATAAATTTATTTGAGAATTCAATTTTGTGAATTTGAGTAGCAAGGTATATTTGTGTATATAAATTGTTGATCCATATATCTGAAATTGGGTGTTTATGATTTTCGCTGCATGTCTTTCACTTCACTGAATGGTCTAGCAAGTGTTGTAGATGTTCAAGATGCTGCCAATGGGTACACCTTTCATTGAATTTTATTTACGGTTTTGATTGATGTGGATCTTTTTATTGGGCCTTCTTATCACGTGTTCACATACTGGCTTTGAGCATAAAACTTTGATGTTTTCAAGCAGTAATGATTCAGGCATTCTTCCTTCTCATTTTATAATTTTTTTCAATCGGTAGATAATAGAACGTAGCCGCTTACTTGGTAAACTCTTAATTAAGAAATAAGAGTTTTGCTACACAACCTCCATTATACTCTATACTGCATATTTTTTTAAAATTTTAATATTTTTCTTAAATTTCTTTTTGAGTTTATTCCTTTTAAATTGTTTCAAATTTTTTATTCATTATTCATATAATAAATATTTGATAAAAGAAATAAATTAAAAAATTAAAAAAATGTGGAGTGTAGAGTGTGGTGTGAATAGTAGAAAATTGTGTGGAGTGTGGTAGAGGTAGGGGTGTAAATTTAAACCGAAAAACCGGTAAACCAGTCCGAACCGGACCAGACCGGACCGGTTTTACCGGTTTTGAATCGGTCTGGTCCGGAACCAGTTCTTATAATTCATAAACCGGTTGGAACCGGTCCGGTTCCGGTTTTAGGATTTTTTGGACCGGACCGGACCGGACCGAACCGGTTGATAAAAAAATATAAAAAATAATTCTTTATATATAAATTTTATACAAAATTAAAATTATACAAAATATTTTATATATATTAAATATATAAGTTTTATATATAATGTATAATTATATATCATATATGAAATAATTTCATATTATAATTTATAAAATATAACATTAAATGTTAATTTTAAATATAAACATTTGTAATTTGTTTGATCATATACTATTAATATAATTATATATAAGATAATGTTATTATAAAATAAAAGTTTAATCTTAAAAATGAAAATGTAATTGATCATGTATTATATAGCTATACTAATATATAGTTTATCACTAATACTAATATATACTAATATATAGCTATCTAATATATAAATTTATAACTTGTACTAATAGTCTAATATAGACTCCCTAAAAAAAAAAAAGTAGTCTAATATAGACTATAGTTATAGTTATATTAATAGTCTAATATAGATTAATAAAAGTATAACATATTTTTTTTAAACATATTTTTAATGATAAAATGTCAAACTTACATTTTAAAAAAATCAGAAAACTGGACCGGAAACCGGTAAAACCGGAAGTACCGGTTTAGGAGTATAACCGGTGCGTAATCGGTTTTGAAAAATACAAAACCGGTCATACCGGTTCGGTCCAAGATTTTATTCAAAACCAGACTGAATCGGATCGATTACACCTTTAGGTAGAGGTTATGTAGCAAACCTCGTATAAACAAACCCTAATTTACACAATTATATTTTAAACAATTGACAATTTTATAAAATAATTTATAAAAGTATAATCATTTTATTAAAATATCTTTATTTTAAAACATACTTGTATAAAAATATATGTGTATCTATCGTTACTTGTTTCGCGGATATCGTACGTAGACAATTTGTGAGCATCTTTTTAGCAAGATTTTAGATCGATTGACTTCTATTTTTCGGATAAAAATTAACATATACTCTTTTGAGTAATTATTATACATTCTCGGAATATATACACGTGATATTCTATTTTGTTTTATTATATGATTCTATTACATAAGTATTAATAATTTTTCTATTTTTTTAAATTTATGGTAACTCAGCGATTGAAATACCGTTTGAACTTCAATTATTCATCTTTTCTTTTCCATGTCTCAACTTGAACTCTTTTTCAGCTCCATACTACTCAGAAAGCCCAGGAAGTCTTCATACTTTTAGCAGATCATCCCAATATCGATCGCATCAATTTGCGGTTTATTCGATTGTGTAGTCTTCGCCTCTTTGGGCTGAGCAATGATTCATTTTCGCTCTATGACCACGCATTTAAAGCTGAATCGATGAGACTTCCAATGGCTTACATAATATAAAATGCTGAAGCTAATCCCAAAAGTACTTCATATAAAAAATTATGCCCTTACTAATGATGGAATAATGTGATAACACATTCTTTCCCTTGAAACGATGTCAATCCATCCCAGGTGCGCAGTTGAGGCTATTAGGTTGTTTGTACAAGCACAATATAATACGCAAATCACAGGAAGAAAGCACATGTACATATTTACAGAGTAGATGTATAAAGAAGTGACAAAAAAACGACGTACGAGGTGAAAAATTGAACAGGAAATCAACGAATTAGAATCTCAAAATACATGTAAATTTACCTCTAACCAACTTAGCACGAATGCAGAAGTGATGCCTCTCCAGTAGAAGATGAGGTGAACTGTGAGGAATTAGTGTTCTGACTATAGCTTGAATATCGGGTTTTTCCGCCCGCAGAACCGGTAGCAGCATCGGACATCGAAAGTCGCAGTGAAGATCTATTCACTGTTGGAGGAAGATATGCTGGCCCGGGAATACTTGAGGGGAGAACAGGCAATGGAGCTTCAAAGTTGAAAACATGAATTGCTTGCCTAATTGACGGCCTATGGTTGCGATCAGGGTGAGCACACCACATCCCAACAATTATCAAGCGCTCCATTTGCTCCCCATCAAAGTCTCCACCCAACCTTGGGTCAGCTGCTCCAAGCACCTCTCCTTTTCCGTAAAGCTCCCAAACCCACTCCACCATGACAACTTGATCTTCAGGGGCCTTGGGGTTGATTGGTTTCCTTCCACAAGCTATCTCCAGAGCTACAATTCCAAAACTATACACATCTGATTCCTTGCTCGCCTTGCCAGTGGTGACACATTCAGGAGCCATGTAGCCCAAGGTGCCAGCCAAAACAGTAGTTTGTGACCCTTTGGCATGGTCGACAAGCCTAGCTAGGCCAAAATCCCCAAGTTTAGCATTGAAGTTTGAATCAAGCATAATGTTACTAGATTTTATGTCCCTATGCACCACACATTGTTCCCATCCTTCGTGCAGGTAAAGCAAGGAAGATGCCAAGCCTTGAGCTATTTTGTACCTCGCTTCCCAGATCAACAACCTTTCTTCTTTAAAAAGATGAGAATCTAAGCTTCCATTAGGCATGAACTCATAAACAAGTAGGAGTTCTGTTCTTTCGTGGCACCAACCAATGAGTTGCACCAAATTCCTATGTCTCAATCGACTGATGATTTTTACTTCTGCTGCATACTCTTTCATCCCCTGCTTAGACCCTTTTGATACCCTCTTAATAGCAACGAAGATATTTGAGTCTCTTAAAAATCCTTTATAAACGCCACCAAATCCTCCCTGGCCTAATTTCTCTTCATCCCTAAAATTATTCGTGGCACGAGCTAATTCCCTGAATGAGAACCTTTTTGGCCCTGTTCCCTTTTGGAATTCGCCGTCCATGTACTCAGCAAAGGCACGATCATCTTCTTTACCCCTCCTATTCCTCTTCCACAAGACCAACAGAACCGAAGCCAACCCAGCAACCAAAACCAATCCACCAGCTCCCAACCCCACGGCTAATCCTAACTTCTTGTTAGTTTTGGTATCATCAATTTGCAAACTAGAACTGAAATTCCATGAGCATATGGTATGCACTGCAGAAGAATCTCCTGTTGCGGCTGAGAATCCAAAAGTGACTTTTTCAGGTAGGTGTATTCTCCAGTCAACATTAAAAGAAAGGAACTGCCATACAGTGACATTGTTTTCAAGACCAGTAAAGCCAACACTCAAATTATAAGAAGTAGAATTATAACTAATCCAAGCTTCATTTTTTTTCCCTTCTCTAATCGAGATTCTACTCCACCACGACGCATTAGCAACAGATTCCATGGAATTGATGTCAATACCAACATGTTCGCCCTGCGGATCCCAATCATTTTGAAAAATATCAAACTCCACTGCGACAAAATCATTTTTCGTCGAGTTTAGTGCCAGATCAGAGGAAGTAAGACCCAAGGTCCCACCACTATATGTTGAATTGAGAGTCTGTGAATCAACAGGTGCTAGGAAGAACGCAAGCCCGTCTGCATATATACGTTTATTTCGCGTACCGTTGATGACAAAAGAAAAATGGGTAGTGAAATCTGCGAGGTTTGTTGAGGCCTTATCCCATAGGTGCATGGGACTGGAATATGTAGCGCGACCCACGGTAGAATTTTGGTCCTGGTTGCCGGTGAGTTGGACAACTTCGCCTTCGACGAAAGCTCTGTCATATGACATGTTTTTGTCTCCAGAATAGAATCTGGTGAAGTTGAAGGATGTGGTACTTGTAAAAGGGAATACAAGTGAGAAGAGATTGGAGAGCATTAAGAGATAAAAGAGGACGGGGGGATTTGGAAACAGGAAATGTTTGATTGTCATGAATTTGAAGCCAACCATGATCGGAGCTAGGACGGAGGCAGGGGTTGAGATATTCCAAACGTCTGTAAGTTTAATGGATAAAGAAGTGGAAGTCCTTTTAAGCTTCCCCAAAAGACTTCTTCAGCTGGTAAAAAATTTGAAGTCTTGACTCTTGACTCTTCCAAGGGCGGCGCCATAGAAATGTTCAATATTTGCTTGCGTAGGTGTTTTCCAGCGGAAGTCGTTGACCCTCGCAATGCTAGTTTTTTTGATTGAAAATAGAAATGTTACAATTGTGACTAGTTAATATAGAAAAAAAAAATTTAGATTATAAGTTAAATTATTCATTTGTAAGAAGTTTTTTTATACATAAATTTTTTTATAACGGACATTATTAACTTCTAGGAACTCTACAAAACTGATTTGTCTGATAGTGCAATTCTCTGTAAAAAAAATAGAGGTAATCATCCTGCACCTTGAAAAGAGGAGAAGGACAAAACTCCCAACCTCCAAAGAAGGGAAAGACAACCACCTTCATCCTCTAAAGGAGGAGAAGGACTAGACCACTCTCTTCCTCCAAAAGAGGTGGGGATTCTCCTGCTATGAACAAAAGTACAATAGTCTATTTTTTTTATTTTCTAACACAAACAAAACAAAAACTACAGACACTTAAAAACATTGCAAAAAAATAAAAATACATTAGTCATGCGCCACTCTAGGAGTATGTCGGATAGTCGATCTTGAGAATACTAGAGTCACTGACTCCAAAAACGCCACGTGTGGCGGTAGCGTGAGCCTTCCCATGGTGGCGCGTAGAAGCCACATGTGCATGCTACACGCCGCTCTTTTTGGCACCGTATTCGGTAGTCTGGAAGATTGGCGATTGACAAAATCCATGGTGGGGCACGTGTAGGACGTTGGCCACTGAAAAGCCACATGTCGGCATTTCTCCTTTATTTGAGCTAAAAAACACAACTAAAATAGAAAATACAAACATTGAAAAAAAAACACTAGATTGAAAGGAGAAAAGGGGGAGGAGCTGAAGCTCCCACCCTCTAATCTGGTTTCGGTTTGGGTGTTAGAGAGAGATTAGAGCTTCTCTCTCTAAAAAAATGCAGGGCCGGCTCCTATCATGGATTATTCCACCTTGGCCATGCTAGTCGAGTTTATATTTATAATTAATTATTTTCGTGGTAAGTGTATAACAATATTGTAGCTTACTCCGAAGCTTTATTCTTTCAACGTCCAAATTAATAATTCTAGAGAGAAGGGAGAAAAAAAAAGATTTTGAGTGAGAGAAAGTGAGCTCTTTTACTTGTCACTAATAATGGAATCAACTTAGGCTGCATAAAAAATGACTACAATAGACTCAATATATCTACAATATTTTTAACTAAAGTTATTTTTACTGGTTATCTGGCCAACTGAAATTGCTGGCCTTTTGAGCATAAAAAATTAGTCCTGTGACACAGTAATATACTAAGTAAAAAACTTAGTCCTATTTTCACTGGCCAGGTAGAGAAAGAAACTGACACAATAATATACTAAGTTAATGGGTCCCCCGATTTGAATTTTTCCATTCTAATTTTTCCTACGATTTAATTTTCTTTGAATTTTCCTAGATTTGAATTTTTCCTCGGATTATAATTCGTAGAATTTTCCTACGATTGAATCGATAGAAAGTCGTGTTATAAGTTGTTTTCTAATAATAAATCTTTCTTAGTCAAATTATAATTAGAATTAAAATCAATATAAATTTTAAAATCAATATTTTAATAGAATAATGATAATTTGGAAAGTTTATTATTTAGTATTGTTGAAAAATAACTAGCTAAATTTATAAAAGTGAATTTTCTATTAAAATTTTAGCCAAACTTAGACTAGGCCACTATTAATACTCTTATAATTTTAAGAGAGCTGCTACGTACAGTTTGTAGAAGTAGGCCCATGTACTCCATAGTTTGTCTTGTAGTCCATGTCAGCTTATGTCAAATGACCAAAATTTTATGGTCCCACAATGCCCAGAAATCGTGTACAGGAGACATTCGATTTTGTTTTGTCGCTCACCCAAGCCACGTGTACATCTCAGTGCTCTGTGACGTTCGAAATCCGGCATCCTGGTCAGCTCCTCCACCACCAGCGTCCTCCTTAGCTCCTCTACAACCACCATGAATAACGTAGACCTAGCTCAGCCCATGCGAGGTTCCTTTCATCCTAGCTGTTCGAGTTCCAGTGTCGTGGTTAGATCCTCCACCACTGGTGTCGTCCTCAGCTCCTCCACCACCACCATCGGTAACGTAGACCCAGCGCAGCCCACGCAAGGTTCCTTTCATCCTATCTGTTTGAGTTCCGACGTCATGCTCAGCTCCTCCACCACCTGCGTCGTCCTCAACTCCTCCACCACCTTTGGAGGTAACATAGACCCAAATATGAAAGAATGTTTTTTCGCCCAACCCACCCCCATTTACCTTATTTCAATTTCATTTTTTTCTCTCATGCAGCACCCATGTCTTGGCTAGACCACCCATCAACTATCTGGTGAAATTACTCGTTTTGTGGATCTGATCCTCCCTTAGAGCAAACCTTTGAAACATGAAAAGTAAAATTATACGCTACTAGAAGGTATACATCGTTAATGTTTAATAAACTTTGTTGAATGTTTATATGTGCTTAGTATTAAACTTTGCTAAATGTTTAATAAACACCTAAATGTGTGTGGATCCAGATTTTTTTTGGGTCAATATTTATTTATATAACGATGATATTAGATGATAAATGTGAGTCCCCTCTCACAAAAAAAAGGTTGACTTAGCATAGTAGTGCAATGTTATATACTTCTTGAGTAGTAGGCTAGTAGCTAGTGGTATGCATATTGAAGCTTTTGAATCTAAGATTTCAGTCAGAAATGAGGATGACAAATAGACATACATATACATTCATGTTCCCATATAACAAGAGAACCATTTTTTCAATCATAAGGGTCCATAAGGAAACAAATAGTACATGCATGCAAAGTGCAACATAAATTAGAACATGAGGTCTAGTAGATTGAAATCCACAATTATTTGTTTTTTTGAGATTGGAGCATTACTAATTAAATATTACATAGAGGTGGGTCCATTTCTTGTGAACAATTTGATGGAGAAAGGGGAAGAAAGCGCAAGGCCTATCAGTAGTGCTACAAGACCTACCAACACTACTGCATTCACTCAGGTTTCTTTTCCCATCCAAAAACCATGTTATTGGTGTGATTTATAATTTGGTGATAAACTATTATTCGATATTATTTCAAGAAATACCAAGATCAATTTATCCAGATTGATCAGCGTATAGCTATATGCATAATTACCATGGGATTATGCCACCTACATTTTTCCCACCATTTGCTCCTTGTCCAAATGTCGACCTTTATCTATGGAGAAATGAAGTGATAAACTTTATGATTCGGAAGTTTTTATATTTAAATCCACTTTGTGAAAGCTACATTTTTTATTTTTTATTGTAAATTATAACAACCAATGGGAGTACCATTTAGACCACCAATTTCCTATCCTTTTGCTCCTCCAATTCCTTATTCGGGATGTTCAAGTAATCTTAAGGAGATGACAAAACCCACCTCGTCTACTAGGTGATCGTTGTTTTCTTTTGAAAGCAATACTTATCAAGATAGCTCAAATGTGAGAGATGAGTTCATTGAACAACAACGTATATACAACAAATTGTTGCGTTCATGTACATATTAAATAACTAAACTTTATATATTGAAATTGAGTTTATACCTTCCTTACCCTGATGTGTGTTATGATATAATGCAGGAGGCTGATAATTCATTGGTTGAGGAAGTACCATCGAACATCAATGGAAATGATGATGGTGTTATAGAGCCAAGGTTGTGGGTGTCATTAAAACTGAGCATGAGCTTTTGGATTTCTATAACCAATATGAAAAACAGACTGCGTTTGGCGTAATGACCTAAACAAGTAAAAGGGAAAACGATAGGAGTATTAGATATTTAATACTTGGTTGTGCTTGTGGTGGTAAGGCAAGGAACTGTACTTCGAATGTTTCTAGACCACATCCGACAACGAAGACAGATTGTAGGACGAAAATTAATATAATTTTGCTTGATTGGGTGTTGCGTATAACTACCGTTGAGAATGCACATAACCATGAGTTAAGTCCACGAAAATCAATGTTCTTTAGATGTAATCGAGCTATTGACGATTCCGTAAAAAAGCAACTAGATATCAACGAGAATGCAGGCATAAGTATGGCTAAAAGTTTCAACTCATTGGTTGTCAAGGCAGGTGGATACTATAATCTTCCATTTGTTGAGAAGGATGTGTGGAATTATATTGACAAGGTCTGGCACTTTAGGCTTGGTAAAGGAGGAGCTGATGCACTTCGTCAGTATTTTTAGATAATACAGTATAAGAATGATAGGTTCTATTCCTTGATGGATTTAGATGACGATGAAAAATTAAAGAATATTTTTTGGGTCGATGCGCGAAGTAGAGCAATATATGGGTATTTTGGGAATGTTGTGACATTTGATACAACATACTTAACAAATAGATGTGGCATGCCATTCGCCCCTTTTGTCGGTATTAACCATCATGGATAGTCAATACTTTTTGGAGGGTTTGATTTCAAGTGAAGATATTGATACATTTGTTTGGTTATTTGAGACTTGGTTGAAATGTATAGATTTGAGAGTTCTAAATGCTATCATCACTGACCAAAACAGGGCCATAAAAAATGTCATGGCAATAGTGTTCCTGAATACCCAACACAGGTATTGTTTATGGCACATTATGCGAAAACAACCAGAGAAGTTGGGTTCCCATTCTAAATATAATGATGATTTGAAGAGCGCATTGCACAAATGTGTTTATGATTGCTAAACTTCTGAAGAGTTTGAGAAATCTTGGGAAGTGTTGCTTAATACATACAAATTGCATGAGAATGTATGGCTTCAAAGTCTATATAATGAGAGAATGCATTAGGTTCATGTATATTTAAAATATACATTTGGTTAAATGAGCACAACTCAGAAGTGTGAGAGCATGAATGCATTTTTTTATTTTTTGTGTATTCAGGGACCATGTTAAAAGAGTCTGTTGATCAATTTGACAATGCACTAAGGAAGAGAAGAGAAAATGAGATGACAACGAAGTTTCACTCATTCAGCTGCACAATCCTATGTATAACTCATTTACCTGTGGAGAAGTAATTTCAGGAATTGTATACTAATTCTAAATTTAAGGAGGTACAATCCAAAGTAATGCAGATTATCTATTCTCATTGTATTCTCATCAAGACGGAAGGGGCGATTTCGACATATCAAGTTAATGGCTAGTTGCAAGTTGAAGAGTCCATTAAAAGAGTTACATATCAGGCATACTTTAATGAAGATGAGTGTCAGGCGAAGTGCATGTGTGGACTATTTTAGATGAGAGACATTTTATGTAGGCATATGTGACGCCCCAAATTCCGCTTGGGATTGAACGGACATTTGAAGCGTCGAGACATGCAACATAAGGTTACGTATCTCCGTTCATGACATATAAGATACAATGTTCTTAACATACATATAGCATTATGCAATATTCGCAGCGGATACTTTTTTTCTTTAGCAATACTATGCACCAAATTCAAATATCCCAAAATGCTTAAAATATATTTCATACATAAAGGCATACTAAACATCAGAGATCACAATACTAGTCCAAAATGATTGTGATCAAATGAGTACTGAAGATGTAACTTCATAGTACATATAGTAATTTTAAGTTAACTATTATATTAACCTTGAAACCACACTGTCGCTTAATCGACCGTGTCCAGTTGGCTGTTTCCCAGTTCTTCTTTAGATCTTGTAACAAAATTTACCATTCGGGGGGAATGGTAGTTGGGACTACCATAGTGAGATTTGATTACAAATCTCAGCAAGTTAACATAAAACATACACACAGGTTAATAATGCATGCATGACAGTAAAAGCATAAGTACATAATCAAAATCGTAAGTAATCATAGCATATGGCATAACTTAAACTTGAAACATAACATGAACATGAATGAACTGAACTTGACTTACTTGTCATAGACTTGATCTGACTTGACTTAACGTGACATGAACTTGAAACATAACATTGTCATGGATTTGATCTTATTTGACTTAACTTGATATAAACTTGAAATATAACATGAACATGAGCTTGAGCATAACATGAGTTTGAATTCTTTTTCATTTAACTTGATTAACGTAACATGTGGGTGCTACATGGGTCCCCTAGAGCCATGTGTCCCTGCCGATTACCGCATCACAACACAGGTATCTACATCAGCTGTGAGTGCGTTAATACATACTCCACAATTGTTGTGGCCCCATGTATTCTACGTGTCATAATTGCTGTGTCTCACATAGTGTATGTGCCACAATTGCTGTGACCCCATATTTCATGCTCCACAGTTGTTGTGGCCCCATGACTTATTAAAATAAAATGTGGCTCCATCGGCGTTAGTGCCTGGTGTGCTCCGGTGACCAGCTAGTTAGGTCCCATTCGCAACCTGTTGACTATACTTCGTCAACCCAGGGAATTTCACACCTATTTAGACACTCCAGCGTGAACAAAAGAGTTTTACTAGGATATTTTCCCATCCTAGTATTTAGGATCGTGATTGACATGAATAACTTAACATGATTGTTCTTAAAATACATAAACTGTATTAGAAACAGAATGTGACTTGAATATGAAAGGACAAAAGCCCTGATGTAACACAATATTACATTTTTAACATAACATGCTTGCAACAGTGAATATACATTACATAACATACATGACATTCCATTTTTTTCTGATAATATCTTGATGAATTTTTATCGTAGAAATGAATAGTACTCACTAAGTAAGTTCCCAGGAAAGATCAATCTTTCCTAGACAGAACTTCTAGATTCCCAGGAAAGATTGGAGGGTCACGATGGACACACTTAGGAATTTCCAATCTCCTTAGACAGAATCTCCTTAGATTGTATGTATCCATACTACTTGCAATGTTTAGCAATACGTGACAGAATATCTTGTGTAGCAGATGAATAATTCATGACAGAATAAATTGTATGTACCATATAAACATGTAATGACTTGGCATAGCACATATAATAACATACATACATATACTGAAGTTCATTTACTTATCACCCATACATAGTAAACTGCTAGTAAGTTAAAAACTAACTTACCTCTATCTTCGTGTTTTTAGGCAAAACTCAAGTGCGATCACGAGAGACTGAAAGTAGTGATTTTTAAAAGTTATAACTTAGTCACTAACAATTAGAAATATAGAAAAATATCAATTTAAGAGTAAAATTATTAATTCACCCTCTACATGTGAAAAAAGACCATTATATCCCTAACTTAAGGATTTTGTATCCTAACTCCAAAAATCACCAAAATTTATATATCTCATGTAGATTTTATTCTGAACTTAAATATGAATTCAGAAAAATTTAAAACTAAACACAACTATTAAAATTCTATAAAAACCGAAACTTATATAGGCCATTTCCCTTGATTTTTGTTTCTAACTTGTTTTGATCAACCTCTTGATCCATGACTTATAAAGATGTGATCTTCAAACCAAAACATCACATGGTTTAAAAAGGTGTCCTAAAACAGATCTAAGCTTTAAACTCAAGATCACATGGTTTAAAAAGGTGTCCTAAAACAGATCTAAGCTTTAAACTCAAGATAACATGGTTAAAAATCAACCAAAACATTAATTTAGCCAAGAACATCATCACTTGGCCCATTCGAATATCTCCTTGCATAAAAATTTCATATCTTTGAAACTAATATCAAATATTTTCAAAGCAACATTATATCATGTACATAAGAAGTTTAGGATTCTCAAATAAAAATATCAAAGCCATTGCAATAAGATTAGACCATAAAATATTTAAACTTTCTCAAAACTGAAACTGTTTTTCCTCTTCCAGATTCGAAGTTTCTAAATCTAAGAAAATCTTTCACCAAAACTTTTAATCATGCAACAAATTCTCAACCCATAATCATATACCTATGTTAACAATACTCCATAATAATTTCGGACCAAGATCAATCCATTAATTTTGTCAAAAACTCCAAAATATAACATACTCTCTGGTTATCGCCCAGAATGACCTTTCTGGGTTTTAAACAACTTTTGACTGACCAAATGATTTTCAAATGGAACAAATAAGATATCTACGTAAACTAGACTAAAAAATAAATAACTTTCATGAAGGAAATTTTGTGAGAAAATACTTACAAGAGCTTCAAATAAGGCGTGCAAAAGAGTTCATAAAAACTGTCCGAGAGTATTTTTTTGTATTCTAACAAAGCAAAGTGTAAAGGAGGGATGATTTTCGTTGGAAGGGGCTGGAGGGCTATTTATACAAGTTTTGGAAGATGATAGATCTGAAATGGAGTTTGAGTATTGATATTTTCTTCCAATAAAATATACAAGATATTATTTTTGAGTCTATAATTGAAAGAGTGGGGTGTCCACTTAGTCATCCACTTCAAGAACATTTTAAGTGCTCTTGAATAAATCTGATAAGGCAAGTGGAGGGTGAAATATCTTAAACAAAATCATTGCTAAGGTGTCTAATTTCGTGGGCCTTAATGGGCTTAAACCGAAATGGCCTAAATTCATGGGTTTTAAGAGGGTTTGGGTTGCTATCAAGTCCAAATCTGATTTCTATTGGCCCAATCAAATATCCAAGGTTAACTAAGTTGGATAATGATGTTCTAACACAAATTTAAAAGATTAATAGCATATGAAAATAATTTAATTAAACGATTAAACACGATGCTAGAAACTGGTTCAATAAGGTTTTGGATAAAACCATATAGGATTTTTGGTTTCTAACACGCTTTTGGGTTTTTAGTTGGATTCCAACCATATAGGATTTACTATGGTTCCTAAAGACAATAAAAATTCCATCATTGAATTTCTAGCGGCTGTTACAGCATATTCTTACTATTTTCTCAGTAAAGGATATCCGATCATTGCCTTCAAAGTACATTGTGGATAGGTAGAAGAAGGACATTTAGTGTTTGTATGTTCTCATTTGATGCAATTATGATGATTTGAGTCATAAACTAGCTACTGAAAGGTACTCTAATTTGATTAAGTTATGCTACGAAGTCACCACAAATGCAGTAGAAAACGATCATAATTCAATGTATATGACACAGAAGCTGCAGACAATGAATTTGATTTACACAAAAACCAAGGCGCAGCCAGTACTTGCGAATAATAGTACTGAGGTCAATGATGTTGAAATGAAAAGTTTGAAAAAAGTGTTGAGTCCTCACATTGTTAGAGGTAGAGGGAGGCCTCCATTGAAGATGATGGCACCTACAATAGAGATGGTTATGAGAAAGCCACAAGCTAGGTGTAAACAGTCTAAGATCGGTGCCTAGAGAAAAAGGAAAAGTGCATTTAATTTGTTTGTTATACTTATGCAAAGTTGTTTCCTAAATCTATTTAATTTAACTATGTATTGTTGAAATGTAGGCAAGTAAACTTCCAAATAAGGTCTTGAACATGAATGTCACTGCAACAGCAACAAATGAGGCCTTGAACACAAGTGGCGTTCCAGCAACAACATATGAGATCTTACTTCCTAGCACACAACAAAGTGTCCTTACATAGGTATGCAGTAGTTCATATATATAAATTTGTTTACTTGAGTATGAAAATTTTTCTTTGTGAGTTTTAAGTCTATTTTATTTTACCTAGTTATAGATGGATCTTCAACATTATACCTTTCTTGACAATTGATGGTTTAGTTTCATTTGATATATTGAAAGTTGGCTGCATGGTTATGCTTGACTTTAGAGCCTGGTTGGTTGTAGTTGTTGTTGGCATTTGTGAAGCTGGTTGCTTATGGCCTTGTTCATTTGGAATCTATTTGTTTGTGGTCACTAATGGCATTTTGTGGTCGTTATTTGTATTTGACATTTTTGTGATCACCATTTGTGGTCGTTATTTGTATTTGGTACTCGATTTATTTTTAGTCAAATGGATCAACTGAATGACTATACAAACAATGTACTTGTTTTGTGCTTTTGAATGAAGAATGCAAATTTATTTATTTTTAAAACAACCAGGCTTGCTTGTTGCATTCTGAAAGTTAGTCTGCTTATTAGGTCACTGGAAGTGTTAGATATATATTTTAGTTTTACACTTTATTAATGTACTGGTATGTAAAGAATAACAGCTGCCACATATTCCAGCTTACTAATACTGTAGAAAACTTGTTGGAAAATACATTATGTTAAAGGGATCATAAGTCTGATATGTAAAGAAGAGAAGCTACCACATATTACAAATTTTAGCTTACTATTACAACAAAAAATTTGCTGAAAAATACGTTATATTGAAGGGATCATAAGTCTGGTACAATTGAAAACATAAACTGCATATTACAACTTCGACAAGACTGCATATTAATGTAGAATGTTTACAAGTGACCATTCTGGCTACACTAAACACTAACAAACTTAGCAACATACAAAAAGTACAACACCCATGAACCACTAGAGGTTTATTTTTTATTTTTTCCTTCTTTTTCTTTTGATCTTCATTGATTTTACGCCATGACCCATGCGTACATTTTCTTTGGTTTCTAGTTTCCAACTTTCTAGCGTCGATTCATGTGCAATTTGTTTTTCTTCAATCCTTATAGTTACTTTTCGCCAAAAACCATGCATGTTTTCTCTCGCTTCTTCGTCTCTTCCCTGACAATCCTCACCTACACCCACTCTCTCACCTACTTCCTCTAACTCTCTCGCTCTCTTGTTCTTTTTACCCTCTTTCGCAAATCAACAACTCAGTTCACGGCAACATGCATTTCCAATAATCGAACTAAGAACCAACTCAAGTGTTAGTGTATATATTTGCATCCTAGAATATTCATAGATTATTCTTTGTACCTTAGAATATTCATAGAATTATGCTTTGTATCTTAGAATATTCCTAGAATTATTCTACACCATATCCACTATAAATAGGTCTCATTTATATAGTTTGAGACACAGAAATAAACACTCTTCTATGATTCTTAGGAGTGGGTGCAGGACCCCAGATATTAGAGTGAATCAAATCAAAATGTGCAGTCGAGAAAGATTTACTTATATTAAAAGGTAAATGAGTATGTTTTTCAAGTTGGCAAGAGACACAATCAAACGACTCAAATCCTAGAGAACCTAGGTGACCTTGGGAGGCCAAAAAGCGAACACAAGGAAGAGAGGCATGACCCAACCGAGAATGCCATAACTGAGAAGAGATAGCAGGAGTAACAACAGAGCGAGACAGATGGGATGGAAGCTGCAAGGAAGTGAGCTCAAACAGACGTCCAATCTTATGACCTATCCCAATGAGTTGACCTGTTTGTGGATCCTGCACATCAACACCAGCATTAGAAAAGATAAGCTTAAGACCCAATTCACATAGTTGACCAACTGAAAGGAGATTTAGGGACAACTTGGGAACAAGATAGGTGTTGTCAATAGATAAGGTAGGAAATGGACCTAATGTGACTAACAGATAAGAACCATCAACAGTATATACGATAGGATTGGGTGAAGAAGCAGATTTTTGAGAAAAAATAGTAGAATCAGAGGTCATGTTATTACAACATGTAGAATCAAAAAAACCAAAGAGATGTACCTCTACTGCATCACCAAGAACCACCGTTTAGGCCGTTCATCTTCAACCTCCAGCGTAGCCTCACCGTGCTCCATCTCCACCTTTGTACAGGCCACCAGATGCAGCGCCACGGCCAACACCCATGCATGAGCAGCCACCAAACCAGTTGCATCGTGCTCGACCCAACCACTTGGAACAACCTCCGTGCGCCACTACCCAGCATGCACAACCATGAGTATCCAAACCATGCATGGCTTTTGCATCATGGCTCCACATTCACAGCAGCACCACAGTTATCCGCCATGCCCAGCCACCTTGAGCCACTTCTTCAACCTTCGGCAATGCCATCACCGAAAGGCCTCTGCTCGAACTCCTCTGCACCTCTGCTTAGCCTCCTCCAGCGGCAACGCCAGCCATGCACATAGTCACCATCTGCTCCTCCACAGTCAACCTGTAGCCACGACAGCAGTTCTACCAACATCCGTGTGGACTCCTCTACACCACCACGAGCACAGCGGCAACAACACTTCCACCCACACATTCAGCTTCGGACAGAAAGAAGATGCAGTAACGGGATGAAGAAAAAGCAAAAGAAAAAAAAAAGAGAGAGGTTGGGCGGAAGTAAACGAGAAAGAAGGAGAGAAAAAAAGAGAGAGGCTGGGCGGAAGTAAACGAGAAAGAAGGAGAGAAAATGATGAAGAACTCACGGACGAAACTGGGCTGAAAACAAAACAAGAAGAAGAAAAAAAATAAAAAACTAAAAGCTGGAAAGGAAATGAACTCACGGACGAAGTCTAAAAAGTAGGGGACATGGGGACATGGACAGCACGGGCGTATGCAAACCAGAGCCTTGTGAAGCCTATATAAGAGCTTGTAAATGGACGGAGAAACTTGTCAAGAGTTAGAATAGATTTTAGTGTTAAGTAAGAGTTAGATGTTAGAGTGAGAATCTAGAGTTCTCATAATAATACAGTTAGTGATTTTGTAGTCAGTCTTTATTTTTTGTTCAGTTTTTAGTTACATGTAATTCATTCATCAGTTTTAGTCCGTTTTAGTTTATGGCTCAGTAAACTTTATTTTTGTAAGTCTTCATTTTCAGTTTTGAGTTTTTTTAGTGAGTAAATTTTCAGTCCTCTTTGATAAATGTTAAGAATTCATTTTATTTTTGAGAGTTTATTTTAATTGAAAGTTCAGATTTTTGGGTTGGAGAACGTAGTCTCTATTTCTAAACATCAAGTTTATTCCTTACAATTCTTGTTCTTATTTAATTTCGAATTTATGTCATTTAATTTCATCGCACTTTTAATTTCCTGCAATTTAAATTAATGTCATTTAATTTTCTCGCAATTTTAATTTCTTGCAATTTAAATTACTGTCATTTAATTTTCTCACACTTTTAATTTCCTGCAATTTAAATTTATGTCATTTAATTTCCTCGCACTTTTAATTTCTTGCAATTTAAATTTATGTCATTTAATTTTCTCTCACTTTTAATTTCCTGCAATTTAAATTACTTCATTTAATTTTCCTGCACCTTTAATTTTTACAATTTACTTTTATGTTATTTAATTTTATTATTTCTTTACATTTCAGTTATTTAATTTTCAGCAATTTTAATTTACTGTCTTGCATTTTAATTTCTTACTTTTCATCATCCACTCAAAACCAACAAACATGAATCTAGTCCATGACTAGTAAATTTTCATTTTCATTGCACTCCCACAATCATTGTACATATCATCACTTTTATTTTTATTCTCTCATTGTAACTATTTTCACCATTTTACACGAGTTTAATTTTTAAGCACTTTCCCTAAAGAGACGATTTAGGAATTTATTCCTAATTATTATACGATACGCTCCTGCACTTGGGATAGTTTTTGTGCTGCTCATTTTTTAGTGAGTCACTAAGCACTCATTTAGCATTCATTTTTGCTATATGAGGCTATGAGCACATAAGACTACCGGGTCGGTATCCGGATGAAACCAAATTTTTAAAATTTGGAAACATAGGTCCAAACTCACCAGCTTTTTTATTTTTATTAAAAGTCAATATTTTATTAAATTTATTTCAAGAAAAAAGTAATTTTAAAAATTAAAACATTAATTGCATTTTTTTTTTAAATAAAAAAGCCAATATTTAATAAAAATTTTCATGTTAAAAATATAATATTAATTGCATTGACCATTGAACATTATCCATAATAACAAAAATATATCATGGTCTTCCATAAGTGATACTCACACAAAATGCATGTTAAAAAAAAAAACTTCAATATTCATCCTACACATAATGCAATCCAATACCATATTACATTATTTGATATTTATACATTACATTACAAAATACAAAATACAATAAATAAGTTACAAAATCAGTAGCATGGTCTTCCATCAGTGATACTCACACCAAATAGCAACTTCAAGAGAAAGAAGAAAGACATCTTGCCAAATAGTCCATTGTCTATTCCTGCAGCCAAGAAGTCAAAATGCTCACTAACTAGTTTTGCATATTATATTCAAATTGAATATTAAAAGAAAGTATTTAAAATGAGTATAAAGATTAATAGTTTTATACATAAAAGATGCATAACAGATTCAAAATCACCATGATCATAGCAGCTGCATTTTGAAGCTAGGTGTACGCCACACTTTTGAATATTAAAGTGTGCTTGGTCGCTGCACGTATATATGAGAAAAAAATTTATGAAAATTTATTGCTTAGATTTTACGTGTGTTAGAGAGAGAGAATATTTGGGGAAATTAAGAACCAGTCATACTAATTCAATCAACCAAGATTTCCATCGAAGAATCAAAATACATATATTTCAGACTCTTGGTTTGGATAATGAAAATGTTTTATGTCATCTTATCTAATTATTACAACTTTCTTAAATATAATGAGTTTGTATGCTTGCAAATGCACGTGCTATTGTCGAGCCAACTTGGTAGTAGCAAAAGGAAAATAGGCTAACTCCTTAATTTTATTCTCTATAATTGAAAATTCTTTAAAATTATGTGGAATAATACCAATGATATGCAGACCATAAACAGGGCAGATGTGTGGAATGAATCGCACCAATGGAAAATTAATTCATGATCAATTAAATGCTTAGAGTATGTTGTGATTATAATTGATTGCTGTTTGAGACTTGACAGAAATTATTTATTGAGGGACCATTAATATCATGCTAGGTGCATCTGTTCCCCCAACAAAACTGTAAACTTCCACAAAGCAAGCAACTATGGAGTAAAACAATTGAAAAGGGGGCTATGATCGGCTATTGAATAGAACCCTTTAAGCTTTGGAGATCGATTACTGCAGAAGCTTTAATGGCATCCTTTGTTGGTGAAACTTCCCTTCCCAATCACCAAATACTTAAGCTTCAATCAAGCATACTGTTTTTTGTGATTGGTAGATTTTTCCTTATATACATGAAATGTGTTTGTTAAATATGAAAGGGTGAAAAATGAAAAAATGAATCTTACGTTTGTTTATTTATTTGTTGTGTAATTACTGGGCAATCTACATCTTCGAAACAGGGGATAATGGTATATGGCTTAATCGAGGAAAGTTATCTCTATGTTCTTATCTCATTGCGTCATTTTCTTCGTATCCAAACAGGGTGTAAATGCCCAATTGCTGGATTGGAGGAAAACAAAGAAACTCTCCAGCTTCGAACATATCTATTTAAATTTACATAGCTTCTATTATATGTACAAATCTAACAAAAGTGAGTGGACTATCCCTGTGGTCGTCTTATGAATCATACCTAAAGTTCCATATCAGCATATGCATTTCAAGAATCTTGCTAGATAGTCATACCATGATTTAAGTTATTGTACAAGCACAATATAATACGCAAATCACAGGAAGAAAGCACATGTACATATTTACAGAGTAGATGTATAAAGAAGTGACAAAAAAACGACGTACAAGGTGAAAAATTGAACAGGAAATCAATGAATTTGAATCTCAAAATACATGTAAATTTACCTCTAACCAACTTAGCACGAATGCAGAAGTGATGCCTCTGCAGTCGAAGATGAGGTGAACTGTGAGGAATTAGTGTTCTGGCTATGGCTTGAATATTGGGTTTTTCCGCCCTCAGAACCAGTAGCAGCATCGGACATCGAAAGTCGCAGTGGAGATCTATTCACTGTTGGAGGAAGATATGCTGGCCCTGGAATACTTGAGGGCAGAACAGGCAATGGAGCTTCAAAGTTGAAAACATGAATTGCTTGCTTAATTGAAGGCCTAAGGTTGCGATCAGGGAGAGCACACCACATCCCAACAATTATCAAGCGCTCCATTTGCTCCCCATCAAAGTCTCCACCCAACCTTGGGTCAGCTGCTCCAAGCACCTCTCCTTTTCCATAAAGCTCCCAAACCCACTCCACCATGACAACTTGATCTTCAGGGGCCTTGGGGTTGATTGGTTTCCTTCCACAAGCTATCTCCAGAGCTACAATTCCAAAACTATACACATCTGATTCCTTGCTCGCCTTTCCAGTGGTGACACATTCAGGAGCCATGTAGCCCAAGGTGCCAGCCAAAACAGTAGTTTGTGACCCTTTGGCATGGTCCACAAGCCTAGCTAGGCCAAAATCCCCTAGTTTAGCATTGAAGTTTGAATCAAGCATAATGTTGCTAGATTTTATGTCCCTATGCACCACACAATTTTCCCATCCTTCGTGCAGGTAAAGCAAGGAAGATGCCAAGCCTTGAGCTATTTTGTACCTCGCATCCCAGATCAACAAGCTTTCTTCTTTAAAAAGATGAGAATCTAAGCTTCCATTCGGCATGAACTCATAAACAAGTAGGAGTTCTGTTCTTTCGTGGCACCAACCAATGAGTTGCACCAAATTCCTATGTCTCAATCGACTGATGATTTTTACTTCTGCTGCATACTCTTTCATCCCCTGCTTAGACCCTTTTGATACCCTCTTAATAGCAACGAGGATATTTGAGTCTCTTAAAAATCCTTTATAAACGCCACCAAATCCTCCCTGGCCTAGCTTTTCTTCATCTCTAAAATTATTCGTGGCACGAGCTAATTCCCTGAATGCGAACCTTTTTGGCCCTGTTCCCTTTTGGAATTCGCCGTCCATGTACTCAGCAAAGGCACGATCATCTTCTTTATCCCTCTCATTCCTCTTCCACAAGACCAACAGAACCGAAGCCAACCCAGCAACCAGAACCAATCCACCAGCTCCCAACCCTACGTCTAATCCTAACTTATTGTTTTTCCTCGGTTTGGGGGCTAGAATGGGGCTTGGAGATGGAGCACCTGGCACTATTGGGTTAGTTTTGGTATCATCAATTTGCAAACTGGAACTGAAATTCCATGAGCATATGGTATGCACTGCAGAAGCAAGTCCTGTTGCTGCTGAGAATCCAAAGGTGACCCTTTCGGGCAGGTAATCTCTCAAGTCAACAATTCCAGAAAGAAACTGCCTTAGAGTAACATTGTTTTCGAAACCAGTAAAGACAACACTTAAATTACGAGTGGTAGAATTATAACTAATCCAAGCTTCATTTTTTTTCCCTTCTATAATCGAGATAGTACTCCTCCACGACGCCTTAGCAACAGATTCCATGGAATTGATGTCAATACCAACATGGTCGCCCGGCGGATCCCAAGGATTTTGATAGATATCAAACTCCACTGCGACAAAATCATTTTTCGTCGAGTTTAGTGCCAGATCAGAGGAAGTAAGACCCAAGGTCCCACCACTAAATGTTGATTCGAGAGTCTGTGAATCAACAGGTGCTAGGAAGAACGCAAGTCCGTCTGCATATGAAGTTTTATTTGGTTTACCGCCGATGGCAAAAGAAAAATGGGTAGTGAAATCTGCGAGGTTTGTTGAGGCCTTATCCCATAGGTGCATGGGACTGGAATATGTAGCGCGACCCACGGTAGAATCTTGGTCCTGGTTGCTGGTGAGTTGGACAACTTCGCCTTCGACGAAAGCTCTGTCATATGACATGCTTTTGTCTCCAGAATAGAATCTGGGGAAGTTGAAGGATGTGGTACTTGTAAAAGGGAATACCAGTGAGAAGAGATTGGAGAGCATTAAGAGATAAAAGAGGACGGGGGGATTTGGAAACAGGAAATGTTTGATTGTCATGAAGTTGAAGCCAACCATGATCGGAGCTAGGATGGAGGCAGGGGTTGAGATATTCCAAACTGTTATATGAATGGATAAAGAAGTGGAACTGGAAGTCCTCTTTAAGCTTCCCAGAAGACTTGTTCAGCTCCTAAGAAATTGAAGTCTTGACTCTTGACTTTCCAAGGGTGGCACTATAAAAATGTTCTTTGCTTGACCCGTGGAAGTCGTTTGTTGACCCTGGCCAATAGGGTGCTACCGCGGGGAAGGGGGCACCCCACCCCGCACCATGCGGGGGAGCGGAGAAAAATGCAATCTGCCCCGCCCTCGCCAAAGCCAATTTATTGGATTTAAAAAATTATTTTAGATAAATTTTTTTTTTTGACCTAAATTATAATAGAATTTAAATTATAAATTAAAATTTATAAATATAAAAAAATTTAAACTCATTAAAATTATCTTTTAAATTATCTATCTTCTAGACCAACTTTTTTTTTTTTGAAGTAAAATTCTAGACCAACTTTTATATATTATAAAGAGTGGCGCTTCTAGCCGGTCCGGCTGATTTTAGCATAAAAACAGCTCTCCACTAATGGATAGCCACGTCAGACATTACACATAAATTTGGTTAGATTCATCCGCAGAGAATCACAGTTCCTCCCTCTCCTCCTTTCAAAACACATTCTCTCTCTCCCCTGCAAATCACAGTTCGGAGGATGGTTCACCCCGCTTGTTAGTCGAAGAATGTTGTAGCTGTTTCTGCTGTTGGTGGTGAAGATCAAGCAGCTCCAGCTCTTTCTGGCGTAGAAGCAGGGACATTCTCTCATTCTCGAGCCTTCTCCTCTCGTTCTCAAGCTTAGCTCTCTGCATTTCCCTCTCCTTCTTGCTGCTAAACTTGACCCACTTCAACCACTGTTTCTCTAGCTGAAAAGCTTGGCCTCGGTAGCTCACTTGCTGCTCCTCCAATTGTATCAAACGGGTCCTCATCCACTGCTTTTTTTCCAACGAGCTCTTCCCCACATCTTGCAGCACGCTCACCACCTCACAGCTCAGTTGCTGCACTAATTGCGAGGACGTAAAACCAGTCAAACCAGTTTCGGGTTGAGCTTCGACGAAGGGGGAGTCAGACGCCGATTTTCTTGTTTACTTCTTTTTCTTTTCGTTCCTTGGTTTAGCTTCCTGCGTGGGCGCCCTACTTTATTTATTTTTTCATTTTTCTCATTTGTTTTCTTTTTGCATTTTTGCTTCTCTTTTCCATTGGGATGCTTCTATTCATGGTGGCTTTTGTCAAGGACAGAGTTCCAGAGTTTCTTTGCCAAGGGGTGTGTGGTTCTTCACATTTTCATGGCTGTTTAGAGAGCGAGCCTGAGAGGTGAGACAGAGCCGTGGGCATCATGCGGCGTGGTGGAGGCTTCGGATACTCTATTTTGGGTGTATGAAAACAAAGGGTGATGGAGTGGGGGTGCTGCCGTGTGTGTAGGTGGCTGAGCTGCATGAAGAGGCTTTACGGAGAGGTTGGACAGTGGCTTCGTGGAGGTGCAAGGTGCTGCAGGCTGTGCATGGCTGGTGGTGCTGGCTTCGGGTGGATGAGGATTGGCGGGTCGAGAGGGACGGTGGGGTTGCGATTTTGTATGGTGCGAGGGACGAGGACGAAGACGAAGGGGGGTGCGGCGAGGGACGACGGGGGTGCGAGGAGTTAATCGGTGGGGTTGCGATTTGGCTGTTTGGCTGGTGTGAGGGACGAAGGGGAGACAAGACGAGATGAACACGAAGGGGGAGATGAGTTTTTGTTTAAGTCAATTTTCTCATATTTGCTAGTTTAGAATAGATATGGTGGAACGCATACGTGTAACATGATAAGTGGCAGGCTGTTTTTGGGGGAATTATAGCCGGACCGGCTGTAAGGATTTCTCTATTATAAAAGTTAACTATTACATTGACTTTAATGCTCAAAGGGATGGACGTACAATAGATCAAAAAACAAGGGGTAAAGCTATAACCCCCGCTGTGAGTCCCGCTCTCCTCGTCCTGCTTGAGCTGGCGTGCCCACGTGGCAATAATTAATAAAAAAAATCACTAAAATGTCTAAAACAAATCTCGTGTCTTCCATTGTTTTAACTTGCTAGCTATGACTATGGGGACTGTGTTACTGTGCCCAGAAATTTATAGACAAAACAAAAAGAATACCCTTTTGTTCTGAAATGATAAGGTGCATCTATTCTCCATGATCTTTTTGTAAATATCAAACTTTGGAATCAACCATACATTTTCTTGGACGGAAAGGAGTACTGCCTGAAAAGAGATCAGGAGGGTTGGCACACAGGATATTCCCACGTTGTCTGGTAGGGAACCAAAAAAAGGAAGAACTTTTCGGCAAAGAAGAAAGAAGAACAAAAGAAAGGGATGTGGAGTCGAGATTGGGTCTTGGATTTCTTTAAGGGCTTGCGATGGAAGCTTCGGAGAGGGGCTGTCGAGGGGGATAAGGGGCCGAGTTTGCTGAGCGGACTCGTGGTCGATGCTGGAGGAGGCGAAGGAGGACGATGCAACGGGAAAAAAATGGAGCAGATAGGGATTTCGGAACAGAGGAGCTTTGGGGAGGGGCTGGGCTGTCGAGGGGGATGAGGGGCTGAGTTTGCCGCGCAGACTCGTGGTCGATACCGGAGGAGGCAACGGAGGAGAGGAGCTTCGTTTCAGAGAGGGATTTTGGAGCAGGAGCTTTCAGACCTTCGTTTCATCCAAAATGGAAGAAACCGAAGACATGGGATTCGATTTGGACATTTTAGTATTTTTTTAATTTCTTATTATTAATTATTGCCACGTGAGCAAGCCAGCTCAAGCGGGACGAGGGGAGCGGGACGAACAGCGGGGGTTGTAGCTTTATCCAAAAACAAATGTGCAATGAACCATATGTTTGTGCCCATGTTTGATGGTTTCGACATGATCGACTTGCATGTTTTGATCCAACGAGTAGATCAATCAATTTTGGTTTGAAGCCGCATTGAGTAAAACGATATTGCAATCGTATGTTTTTGTGCATCTTTTTGGATTCTTCACTTTCAGTATTACATCTTTTATATGAATTTTGAGAAAACCTAGAGGCTGGTCGAGTATATATTTCGTTTTCACACTCACCAATGAAAAATAAACACGTCGGCAGCTTATTGAGATTATAATAAGCACAGATGCAGGTGAACGTCTCTTTTCCCTCTCTCCTCTCTTTCCTCTTCTCCTTCCTCCCGTAACCCTTCTCGTTCGGAGTGACCTATTTCTTGAGACCATTGATCCCACCTATGATTTCTATGTTGGGAAGAGCTTTAAACTTTTTTATGTTCGAGGTTTATCTTCTGCTGAGAAATTATGTGTTGATAATTTATTGTCCAAGATCACAACAATGGTGGACGACTCAAGGAAAGTGGCGTTGCCTGAAGATGGAATTCATTTTGTGTATATGGCAGCAAAGTTAATGGAATAGAAGGGTGTGAGGATTAAGAGGGTTGACGAGACAAGCTTCAGATTTAAGATTGGTGCGGATGGTGTTAATCAATCTTCTTTTGGGGATGGGAAGAAGATGCTTTTTTGGTCTACTGAGATAGGTCCAAATTTAATTCAGATGCAGCTTCAAGAGTTGGGAATATGGATTCTGGACATTGACTCTTCGTGCATGGTTGTTGTTTGTCACAGGTTATAGCATTTGTTATAGATTTAATTTGTACTTCGACATCCAATGAGTGGTGGATAAGTGATGAATAATGGACGAAATCCAAATCTTTGTCCGGCCAATTCGATACACTCACTGCTATTGTCTCCCTTCTATACATCGATTTTATAGTGCTGTAGATGAAAACACAACTTTTATAAGTGAAAGCAGAGAAAAGGAGAAGAACATAGGAGGTAACAAGGAAGCTCGATTGCAGGTAGGGGAGGGATTTTTATTTTGGGGCAAAGAAGCTTGATTCCAGCTGGGGGAGGGACTTTTTTTAGGGGCGTCTACTGTCGAGTGCAGATGGAGCGAAAGAAGGAAGAAAGAGAGGGAGAGAGAAATTGGGGATCACCTGTATGCGAGTTCGAAAGGAAATTTTGTGGGATGCTTACATGGCTCTTCATTATTGGCCGGCGTGAAATTAATTTTGACACTCGACCGACTGGGAGCTGCACTCATAATCTTTTTGAAAAAAACTATGCATCAACCTACTGTACGCATCAGCTAACACACCCTACATGTCAACCGGTTTTATCATTTGATTTTTTTTCTCTTGATGTGAGAGAGAACACTTGAAGAGAAAGAAGCAAGAGACGTTGAGAGGCAGAGAGTGAGAGCTTGATGAGAGAGAACACTTGAGGAGAGAGAGAGGTTGGTTTGATAAGAGAGAAAGCTTGATGAGAGAGAGAGCTTGAGGAGTGAGAGAGGTTGAAGAGAGAAAAAGCTTGATGAGAGAGAGGTGATAAGAGAGAGAGCTTGAAGAGTGAGAGAGGTTGAAGAGAGAGAAAGCTTGATGAGAGAGAGGTGATGTGGGAGAGCACTTGAGGAGAGAGAGACGTAGACGAGAGAGAGCTGATGAGGAGATCTGACATTTAAAAAAAATAAAAAATAAAAATGTGTGTTGTACATCTAAATAGTTACGGATCTCTAGCAAAACTCAATTTTTTGTGTTTACAGCCATTCTCATTTTATAATTAGGGTTTTGATGCATAACCTCCTACTATTCACCCACACTCCACACTCCATATTTTTTAATATTTTTTAATATTTTTTTTTAAATTTTTTTTGAATTTTTTTTTAAATATTTCAAATTTTTTATTCACTATTCATATAAAAAATATTTGATAAAAAAATTAAAAAAAAAAAGTAGAGAATAAGTTTGTGAAGATCTTTTGTTATAATTATAACGTTGTATTACTGTAGCCTTATGCGTGAAACCACGCCTACCTACATTTGTGCATATAAACGAAAAGAACGTTGCTATTTGATATAGAGTTAATATACGAGTAACGTTAGATAGAATTGCTATATATATATATATATATATATATATATATATATATATATATATTATACAAGTTGCATCATACATTTATTTTTTCAAAAAGAGTATTGAGGTATTTCATTAAAAAATAATTTTTTATTTGACTTTTACATTTATTTAATTTTTATTAAAACAAATACACCACGTTTACTGCAATTATCATTTCTTTAATTAGAGAGGATAAAAATCAATAAGATCGGGAATGTGCTCCGCTGCTGTCCAGACTAAATAATTAGAAAGTTGAAGCGATAGCCGTTCTTATAATAACAGGGAAATATTTCAAAGAAATTTCTCTTCCTTCTTACCTTTGCAAAAAAAATATTTTTTAATTTGATTAAATATTGACAGGGAAGAAATATATATATATATATAGAAATGAGTATGTAATACAATATTTATTGTTGGTTTTATTGTTAAGATATAAAATAAATAATAAAATATACGTCTTTTAAACTTTTAAAATAAACGGTAATTTCACATTGTATATATCATTACAGAAGTTTTGATTTCGACTCCTGATTTATAAATATTTCGAAAGCATTAAATAAATATCAAATGTTATATTGGCCACTTTTATTTCCATATATTCTTTTAATTGAGACCCTCAAATCTACTCAAACTTGAGGAAACCATTTCTTATAATTTATAAAGGCTCTTTAGTTTATTTAAATATCGTTAGATAAAGTTGACGTTTACTTAGTAAACTCTTGAAAAAACTCTTGAGAAAATGTATTGCCATCTTTATTTTTGTAAACATTATTCTATATTTGATTGATTTCTATACATGTACTCTATATATCGTCAGATCTGAATGTATATATGTGTCTTTTGTGCATATAATTAATATTAATATAGGAGTCCCAAAAAAAAAATATTAATATAGGAAATTTATCTTTCATACTTCAAGACATGCATGAGCGTACGTAATCTCTTGCTCTTTTTCTACTCCTACTAAAATTATTTAGGACGTACGTATATATGTGTCTTTAGAACGGCTGTCGCTTCGACTTTCTATTAATTATTTAGTCCAGACGCCAGCGGAGCACCTTCTAGATGTTACTGATTTTTATCCTCTGATCTGTCTGTAAGTTTCAGTTGAATATACTAAAAAAATGATAATTACAATCATACAGTACATAAATTTTGTGTATTTTTATTTTTTAAAAATTCAATAAATATAAAATTCAATAAAAAAATATTTTTTTTAATGATATACCTCACTATTTTTGAAAAAAGAGTGTATGATGCAGCTTGTATAACATATGACTCATATATCTATCATTACTCGTGTATTAACTCTATATCAAACAACAATGTTCTTTCCGTTTGTTTGCACAAATGCAGATAGGCGTGGTTTCACACATAAAACTAGAGGCAGCACACCTTTACAATTATAAGATGAGAACTGTTACATATACCAGAAATATTATAGAAAAGAAGTAGTATTGAAAGTAAAGAATCCAAAAGATGCACAAAACATACGACCGCAGTATCGTTTTACTCAATGGAGCTTTAAACCAAAATTGATCGATCTACTCGTTGTGAAGAGGATAAAATATCCAAGCCCAGCCCAGCTCACCTGACCACCACTAAGAGACAAAAGGAAAAATATGAAAGTAAGAGAAAAGAATGTGTTAGGAGGCAAGGGGACAGTGTCAGAAGAAAGTGAAAAAGTGAGAGGTGGTCAAATATGCAAAGCGGACTTCCCTCACCACTATCGAGGTGCACGCGAGAAGATGATCAGATAAAAAGCAAACGGCTAGACGACTTGGGAACTTCAACTTCTTTTTCAACCTCTCGAAAAGGAGCTCTAGCAAGGGGTTTTATCCAGTAAATGTAATCAAGATCTCCATTTATAGTGAGAAATAAGAGGTTATAAGAAATTGTAAATAAACATATTATAGTGGATTTCTCCCTTACTCCAAAATGCCTGTAGACGTAAGCATTATGGCAAACCAGAAAAATCTCTATGTCTCGATCTCTTACTTTCCTTGCATTTATTTTCTATACATCATCATGGATGTACACATCGATACCGTATGACTGCACCGGACTACTGTCGGGGGCATCGAACCACACAGATCGAGGCCCGAATAATCATAGCGGGTTGGGAATGACTATTTCTCCTCTTTCAACCTGTTGTGCAATTTTTTACACATCAACAGTGGCGTCGTTTGTGAGATCCAATTCACTTTCTACGCTGGAGGTGGGAGAATGACAATTTTTCAGTGCACTAGATAATCTCCAAATGAACAAATGAAGCTTCTTCCAGATAAGTACTCCTAGCTTTTCTGCTTTATTTTTATTAACGACTTCATCGCAAAAAGCAGGGGAGTAACTCTTCCTCGCCTATGTAGCTGATAATACTAAACACTTAAGTGATTGCACATGACACTTGCAGTTCAAGTGACCGGGCCTCTCATCTTCCCTACCCAGGGGGTGTAGTTTATGCACGGGATATATGCACATAGCATATGCACTGGTGGGCAAATATTATGCACTTAAATGCACAGTGCCTAAATCCTTGACACATTGCTCTAGGCCGCTTGCTACCATCCAATGGCTCGCTGGCGCTGTCTACCTCCCCTGAGGTGGTTTTCGCCCACCCCAGCCAATTGGTGGCAGCTGTTGGCCATGCACGTCGTGCATGGCAAGTTCATGACATTGTCGTGGGCTCCATCTCTCTGTCGGCGGTCACTACTTGACTGCTGGCAACTTTTGCCAGCGCAGGGGTGGTCTCCGACCACCTCAGCCAGTTGACAGCAGACGTTGTGTCAAAACCCCTAGGAAAGTACCCCCGAGCCCCTTGACATGCCAAGATAGCCCCCTGACATGCCCAGTGACATGCGAAGGCAAGCCCTTGACACTGTCGCGGATACACCCTAACAACCTCACTGGCACACCAAGGCAGCCTAGTAGGCATGCCACGACACCAGCCCTGACATGCCCTTGACAGCCCCTAGCTCCCAATAGGCATGCCATGGCACCAGCCCTGACATGCCTTTGACAACCCTCAGCGCCCAGCAGGCAGGCCATGGCCCCAGCTATGACATGCCCTTGACAGCCTTCAGCGCCCACAACGACATGCAAACGAAGTTAGTGGCGTGCCCCAACAGGTATGCCATCCAGAGCACGGCTCCAGCCCGTGCCTTGTAGGTGAGGTTAGTGGCATGCCTACCAGGCATGCTATCCAACACTTGGCACTAGCCCATGCCTTGCAGCATCAACGCCCAGGCCACCTACCTGGGCCATTCCGAGCCAACGCACGGCACCACCCCCTGCCTACCAGCAGGCCAACGCATGGCACCTTGCCATGCCCATCAGCAGGCCATGCAGGACACCATATCGTGCCCACCATCATACATGAGTCAGACCAGCTCAATCATGGGCTATTGCATGTCACGGGCCACATTGACTATGCAAGATCATGTTATTTTATTATCTTCATTTATTTTATTTAATTACATTTCAAAAGACTTATTGGGGTTTCCACTTTGTCATCTCTATAAATATGATCCTTAGGCATTTAGTTTATATCTTTTGACAATTTTCCTAGAGAACAGCTACATTTTTTTTTAGATCATATTTTCGGTGCTTATGCACTTGGGTTACTTGGGTGAAATTCATGAATTTCAAGAAAATGATCATCACCTTACAATTCGTGAAGAGGTGTGATTCATTTTATACAATATATGAGATTTCCTTTCAACTATGTGCAATTCATGAATTGATTTGTTTATCATTGTGTTCATTCAAAGTTCTTTTTTGATAATAGTAACTGCTTTCATTAATAAGCAATGGTTACAACATAGAATCTGGCCAAATAACTTGAGCAATACATTCGGGGAAAGAACCCCACCAAGTTATCAAATCATCTATATTCCATGCAAATTTAGCCAACCCATGAGTTGCACCATTGCCTAAACGGTTACTGTGTTGAATAGAACAAGTAGGAAATCTCAACACAAGTTGTTTGATCTGCTGCACCAGATTGCCATGGAGGGATCTTGATTCATTTTCACTTTGCACCTCATTCACCATGAGTAAGGAATCACTCTCAATAATCAAGTTTGGAATTCCAAGGGCAACGCAGAACTAAAGGCCTCTCAAGATTGCTAGCATTTCTATTTCAATTGGGTCATTTACTTCATTTTCTTTCTTACTAACCGAGAGGATGACTTGTGCCTTTGCATTTATGAGAATAATTCCTACTCTTGCTCTCCTTTGATTTGCAAACACTGCCCTGTCCACATTAAGCTTCAGACTTCCATGTATAGGAGGCACCCATCGGTAAGCCTTCCTAGGACCTTGAGGATTTGGATTCTGCAAGTGAGCCTTGTAAGAGGACAGTGCATTATCTGCAGCCTAAAGGGCAAGTATGACCAAGTCTTCATGGATCATTTGGTTCCTTCTGTACCACATTCCCCAGGCTATTTGGAACACCTTTTCTAATTCTCCATTGTTGCCTCTTTGTTGCACACTCATTGCAAAGTTGAACCAACTAAAATTCATAGCCTCTGCAGGTAGTTGAGGGAATAGAGTTAACCACACTACTCTAACTGTTGGGCAGCTTAAGAGAGCGTGAGTAGTGTCTTCTTCAACTTCCTTACACCATCTACAAGTAGGATCATCAAGCACCTTTCGATACTTTAAGTTCATCAAGGTGGGCAAGCCATTTCTGCATGCTCTCCAGCCAAAGATCCTCACTCTGTTAGGCACATTCATTTTCCATAGTTTTTGCCAAAAATTTCTCTGAATTTGGACCTCTGAGCATTCCTCTCTGTGTTCATTTCTCCCAAGTGATGAGAATAAACGATAACCACTTTTTACACTGTATTCTCCATTTTTTTCATGCTCCCAAATTAAACAGTCAGCACACGGGTTTGAACTTAAGATGATCTTGAAGATGTCTGTTGCATGAGGGGTAGGAATATGGTTATGGATCTTTGTAATATCCCACCACTTGGTTTCACTGTCAATTAAGGTGTCAACTATGTCTTCCTGGTGGATTACTTCAAAGCTGGCGAGTTGAGGAAGGAGCTTGTGTTGAGGAAGCCAGTAGTCTGACCACACATTGATAGATTCTCCATCACCCACTCTCCAATGACAGCCTATCAATAGATTTTCTTTTGCTTCCCAAAGCCCCATCCAAACATAGGAAGGATTAGCTCCTAGTCTCATTTCTTGGAACCTAAGCTTAGGGAAATATTTAGCCTTAAAAATATGGTGTAGTAAAGACTGCTGTTCAGACATGATTCTCCAACTTTGCTTCGCAATGAGGGCCATATTGAAAATCTGTAAGTTCTTGAAACCCACACCTCTATTCCCTTTAGTCTCACACATATTCTTCCAACTAATCCACCGAATTTTATTCTCCTTCTTCTTTTGGCCCCACTAGAAACTTGCCATCATACTTTCAAGTTCAGAGCATAGTGTAGAGGGGAGCTTGAAACAGCTCATAGTGTATGAGGGAATAGACAAAGCAACTGCTTTTATCAGAATTTTCTTACCACCTTGAGACAAAACCTTTTCTTTCCACCCTTGGAGTTTGGTCCATACCTTGTGTTTTAAATCTGAAAAAGTCTTTCTTTTTTCTCTACCAACCACGGGAGGGAGTCCAAGGTACTTCTCATATTGTTGAAGACGACTTACCCCCCAAAATCTAAGGTTCTCCTGTTGTTGTTCATAGAGAACATTCCTGCTAAACACCATGGAAGTTTATCTTTGTTCACTTTTTGACCCGAAGCTTTTTCGTAGGTATCCAGTAGACTTTGAATCTGTACATTAGTGTCCCTATTTTCCTTGCAGAACAGTACACTGTCATCTGCAAAAAAGAGGTGATTTAGTCTTGGAGCTCCTCTACAAATACTCAGCCCTTCTATTTGCTTTGATTGTTCAGCTTTTTTAAAGAGAGAAATCAACCCCTCTATGCATAGCAAGAATAGATAAGGGGAGATAAGATCGCCTTGTCAAAGGCCACGGGAAGGGAAAATAGGACCTTTGGGTTCTCCATTTACTAAGACTGAGAAAGAAACTAAGGTAGTACATAGCATCACCAACTTGACAAAATTATCATTGAAACCCATCTTTAGCATCACCTTTTCAAGATAGCACCACTTTACTCTGTCGTAGGCTTTGCTCATGTCAAGCTTTAGGGACATGTAGCCTTGTTTTCCTTTTCTTTTCTGCCTCAAGAAGTGAACCATTTCGTAAGCTACCAACACATTGTCAGTGATTAACCTACTGGGAACAAAAGTTGCCTGTGTACTGGAGATCACCTCAGCTAATATGGATTTCAACCTATTTGCGATGACTTTTGAGATGATCTTGTATAGGACATTGCATAGGCTAATTTGTCTGTAATAAGCCACCTTTACTGGTTTTTTCTTTTTTGGAATCAAGGTGATGAAAGTGTGGTTGAGTCCTGCTGGAAAGTGGCCAGAATTTAGAGCATTCAGTACTGCATTAGTCATCTTCCCCCCCCCCCCCAACACTCCAGAAATTTTGGCAGAAAATGGGCGCCATCCCGTCAAGACCTGGGGCTGATAGATGGTTCATTTGTTTCAAGGCCAGTGTCACCTCTATAGCAAAATCCCCAATATAGAGAACATGATTAAGATTCTCACTATGACCTGACAAACAACAATTACATTTAGAAGCCAAGAGAATCCCAGCCATTTTTATCTTTTGATCCACACTTAAACAATTATTCAAAGCCTTCAGCCTTCCACATCATAACAAAGATTTTCTTAGGGAGATTAAGGTGCCAAATCCAAGGTGCCCACTGAAGAGAAGGTGCTCGGACTTTTACAAGATCCCAAACACTTTTTGTAGAAAAATTTCCATCATTCTCCTTAATCCAGATTAAAACATTTTGCCCATCTTTACACCTAGCCAAGAAACGATACAACTCATCAGCTTTGTTTAGACCAACAAGCCTATCCAAAGAAAGAATATCCCAACCATTCTCGATACGAAACTCTTTAATCTTAATCAGAGGTTGATCACAAACTGGGTAATGATCCTTAAGAGGACCACCCTCCTCCCAATTGTCATACCAGGAGGAAATATTACCCTCATGAACAAACCACTTAGAGGTATTAAGAACATACGGGATACTACAGACAATAGATTTCCAAAACCGAGTTCCCCTATTCGGCATTAGAAGAGATAAATATTTGTCCCTAACATACTTACCTCAAAAAAACTCCACCCACAGGGAGTTACCCGAAAGCAGATACTAAGCTAATTTCAAATGTAAAGCACGCTGAATATCCCCAAAGTCTAGTATACCTAACCCACTTCTTCAGTAGGGTTACAAATCTTATTCCAAGCCACCCATTTCCTCGTATCTTTGTTTCTCCGATAGCGTTTTCTATCAAGAAATTCAAAGGTACCCTTTTGCCCAGCTTGGCTCCCATTCTAGAGAGAAGTTCCAGTACTTCGGAGGGTTGCAAACGAGAAAGAATTTGGGTTACTGATTGGGTGGCCTTTACTCATTGGGCTGAACACTCATTTAGCATTCATTTTTGCTATATGAGGCTATGAGCATATAAGACTACTAGGCCGGCATCCGGATGAAACCAAATTTTTAAAATTTGGAAACATAGGTACCAGATTGTATCAGCTTTTTATTTATTTATTAAAAGTCAATATTTTATTAAATTTATTTCAAGAAAAAAGTAATTTTAAAAATCATAACATTAATTGCATTTTTTTAAATAAAAAAGGCAATATTTGAATAAAATTTTTCAAGTTAAAAATATAATATTAATTGCATTGACCATTGAACATTATCCATAATAACAAAAATATATCATGGTCTTCCATAAGTGATACTCACACCAAAAAATAAAAAAATAAAAAATAAAAACTTCAATATTCATCACTTAAAATGCATGCTACACACAATGCAATCCAATACCATATTACATTATTTGATATTTATACGTTACATTACAAAACACAAGATACAATAAATGAGTTACAAAATCTCCATTAGTGATACTCACACCAAATAGCGACTTCAAGGGAAAGAAGAGAGACATCTTGTCAAATAGTCCATTGTCGATTCCTGCAGCCAATATCAAAATGCTTACTAACTAGTTTTGCATATTATATTCAAATTGAGTATTAAAAGAAATTATTGAGAATGAGTATAAAGATTAATAGTTTTATACATAAAGATGCATAACAGATTCAATATCAACATGATCATAACAGCTGCATTTTGAAGCTAGGTGTACGCCACACTTTTGAATATTAAAGTGTGCTTGGTCGCTGCATGTATATATGAGAAAAAATTTATAAAATATTATTGCTTAGATTTTACGTGTGTGAGAGAGAGAGAATATTTGGGGAAATTAAGAACCAGTCATACTAATTCAATCAACCAAGATTTCCACCAAAGAATCAACATACATATGCTTCAGATTCCCTGTTTGGATAGTGAAAGTATTTTATCTCATTTCATCTGATCATTACAACTTTCTTAAATTTTCACATAAAATATAATAAACAATTTATTTTTATCAAATCTCAAAATAATAATAATATTAAAAAATAATATTTTAATAATATTCTATTTAACTTTCATATAAACTTGTCTCATCTCAACTCAGTATCCAAATACAATATGTTTGTATGCTTACAAATGCACGTCCTACTGTCAAGCCAACTTGGTAGTAGCAAAAGGAAAATAGGCTAACTCCTTTATTTCATTCTCTATAATTGAAAATTCTTTAAAATTATGTGGAATAATACCAATGATATGCAGACCATAAACATGGCAGATGTGTGGAATGAATCACACCAAAGGAAAATTAATTCATGATCAATTAAATGCTTAGAGTATGTTGTCATTATAATTGATTGCTGTTTGAGACTTGACAGAAATTATTTATTGAGGGACCATTAATATCTAACAAGGTGCCTCTGTTCCCCCAACAAAACTGTAGACTTCCACAAAGCAAGCAACTATGGAGTAAAACAATTGAAAAGGGGGCTATGATCGGCTATTAAATAGAACCCTCTAAGCTTTGGAGATCGGTTGCTGCAGAAGCTTTAATGGCATCCTTTGTTGGTGAAACTTCCCTTCCCAATCACCAAATACTTAAGCTTCAATCAAGCATACTGTTTTTTGTGATTGGTAGATTTTTCCTTGTATTCATGAAATGTGTTTGTTAAATATGAAAAGGGTGAAAAATGAAAAAATGAATCTTACGTTTGTTTATTTATTTGTTGTGTAGTTACTGGGCAATCTACATCTTCGAAACAGGGGATAATGGTATATGGCTTAATCGAGGAAAGTTGTCTCTATTTTCTTTTCTCATTGCGTCATTTTCTTCGTATCCAAACAGGGTGTAAATACCCAATTGCTGGATTGGAGGAAAACAAAGAAACTCTCCAGCTTCGAACTTATCTATTTAAATTTACATAGCTTCTATTATATGTACAAATCTGACAAAAGTGAGTGGACTTTCCCCGTGGTCGTCTTATGAATCATACCTAGAGTTCCATATCAGCATATGCATTTCAAGAAGTTTGCTAGATAGTCATACCATGATTTAAGTTATTGAAAAAGATACACACTATAAATTTATTTGAGAATTCAATTTTGTGAATTTGAGTAGCAAGGTATATTGGTGTATATAAATTGTTGATCCCTATATCTGAAATTGGGTGTTTATGATTTTCGCTGCATGTCTTTCACTTCGGTGAATGGTCCAGCAAGTGTTGTAGATGTTCAAGATGCTGCCAATGGGTACACCTTTCATTGAATTTTATTTACGGTTTTGATTGATGTGGATTTTTTTTATTGGGCCTTCTTATCACGTGTTCACATACTGGTTTTGAGCATATAAAACTTTGATGTTTTCAAGTAGTAATGATTCAGGCATTCTTCCTTCTTCTCATTTTATATATATATATATATATATATTTTACATGAAAAAGGCTTTTTTTTTTTTTTTTGTAATTTTCTAAAATCTTTTGTGCCCTAGAATTGGACCATTTGATGCTAACAAGTATCAAGTCATCATTGGTGACATATGTTGGGGAAACAATAAGTTGATATTCTTTATCTGAAGAGTCATTAAGCTTAGATTGATTTACGTCCAGTTATTATAGCTTTAAGTATAAGTTGTCATCTAATTTTTCATGCATGATCTTGCCACTAAGATCTGCCATAAAGTTTAAGGTATATAATATTTGTCATCATAATATTTTTCTGTATTAATATTATTTTTGTGAGGAGATTATTTGATTTGATATGCGATTTAATTTTTCAATGATTACCCTCAAACTTGCTTCCAAACTTTTGTAAACTTCAATGTTATATGCGGTGAATGGTTGGCTCTTGGATTCTTATTAGGAGTTTCTTTTATAAAGTGTTTCCACCTGAATGTTCAATGTAGGCATTACTGCATTGATTCTGCCAGAGCACTATACTTCAAAGATGTTAAATCATTGTGTCTGTTTTACTGAATTTAAGCAATTGGTTGGAAACCTTGTTCCATATTAAACTTGGAGTTTCATTCCAAATTCATGGGTTCTATGGTTATTAGAATTGGCATACTTACAATTCTTATTTCAAAATGTTTGGGAGGAATCTCTAGTGAAAGCCTACTGTTGATGCAGCTTCTTATTGTTATGGGGAACTTTGTGGTTGCCGTTGTTCGTCAATCACCCATACAACATGCTACTGCCCATCTGTGGGAGGGAATTTATCCAAATAGCCCGGATGAATATCCAGAGGACAACATGCTGCAGTTGGGAATTGATGTAAATAGTAGAGTCATAATATATGTTTATTAGATTTAATTATAACTGTGGATATTATCCATTGAGTTTGTAATCTAAAAATACTTATTTCTTGCCTTGTTTTCGGACCATTTGTTGTGGATTTTTAATTCATAGCATCTGGTTTTATATTTTTTTTTGTGGGTTTTATTTTTATTTTATTTTTGTGAAAACCTATTTGCAGCAAAATAAGTTCTTCCCAAATACATATTAGTTGCAGCCAAGTTTTGTGGCAAATAAGTTGCATTTCCTGAGACAGTTCGCAGCAAATAGTAGAGGGTGGAGGGCCTATATTGGTAACAAGACCCTTTTGGATAAAAGAGCCCAAAGATGAAGGGAGCCCAATATAAAAAGGCTCTTTATTGAACAAAAGAAGTTAGAAGGCCCACGGCCCAAGAGAGTCGTGTGTCTCCACCTCGTCTCTTACGTAGAGTTAAGGATCCCATAAAGATACGTGATGGGTTCAGTTATAAGACGTGTCAAAAAGTTCAGCATCACGTACCAAAAAATTCTACGCCAGATAAACATCACGTTGGAGCCTATGTATATACCATGTAACCCTTAATAAGGGGGATCTTCTTCTTTTCAAAAAGTTTTCAGTTTCTCAAATTCTCTCATGTTCTTTACTGACTTAAGTATCAGAGTTTTTCTTGGCAAAATAGGCCGATCATATTTTGATTTCAATGCAGGTTAACGGTTGCAGTGAGGAAATAGGACACGTCCTTTACAAAGGGTATTTGCAACGATTTCTTTATCACACCTGAGGCATTATTATCAACCATATTTTGACTTTTTACCAGCAAATTATGGTCGTACCTCTCCTGCCAAAATTCAAAGTACCTCAGATAGACATGTATGATGGATCCAAAGATCTAGTGGATCATTTGGAGAACTTCAAAGCCCATATCATGCTCCACGGGTTTCCAGGGGAAATAGCGTGTCGGGCTTTTCCTTTGACCTTGAAAGGGACAGCGAGATGATGGTTTGGGGCCCTCAAGTCATGATCGATAGATAGTTTCAAAAAATTGGCTAAACAGTTCTTAACACAGTATATGCTCAGCAGGAGGCGCCGGCACCCAGTCGCCTACCTGCTAACAGTTAAGCAGTGAGAAGATGAAGACCTGAAAACCTATCTAACCTGTTTCAACAAGGAGCGTTTTACAACTGATGACCAAGATGAAAAGATCACCCTTGCCGCCCTCTTAGGCGGAATATGCCTTGAAGTCCCTTTATGGTAGAACTAGCCAGGAAGACCCCGTCCACTCTCATGGAATTCATGGACAAAGTGGATGACTTTGTCAATGCCAAAAATACGCTACAAGCCTTGGTGAACTCATGGAAGGCGGGTGGTAAACCAGAGCGAAGAGGCGAGCAGATCGACAAGAAAGCTAGTAGCAGTCGTCAAGAAAGGAGGCAGGAGAAGAGGCCGGATTACAATCCTAAGCTTATACACAATAACTTAAATGTTCGTGAAAATGAAAAGGAGAAAGAGGAACGGCGTCCGCCCAAAACAAGCGGAGGTCGTTACTGCAAATACCACCAAACGACGTCTCACTGGATGGAAGATTGCACGACCATGAAGAAAAGAGTGGTAGAGTTAGCAGGAACAGGAGAGTTAGAACGGATGGTTGTAGAACGTTCAAAACCAAGAAGACGCTAGGAAGTTAGGTAAGAAGCCAGAAGGAGTAGAAGCCCTGAGCAACGGCGCCGAGCGCGTAGCCGCCAAGATGATGGGAACAGGGCACCCATAAGAGGCGAGAGGGGCGTGCCGCCCATAGGGGAAATTCAGACCATAGCAAGAGGGTTTGCAGGAGGCTGTATGTCCATTTCCAGCAGGAATGCGCACGCACGAAAGGCCAGGTATGAAGAGGTTTATATGACGGACAGGGCTCCCAAACAACAAAAGCTGGGTGTCGACATAAAGATGATCTCTTTCGGGGAGGCGAACTGTGAAGGGGTGTTATACCCACATGACAATGCTCTAGTAATCACACTTGTGATAGCCAACTACACAACAAGGCGGGTGCTAATCGATAATGGGAGCTTAACAGATATACTATTCTGGGAAGCATTCATAAAAATGGGTATTAACGCCAGTAGGCTGTGGCCTTCTCCAACGCCATTGAAGGGCTTCTCTAAAGATACAATCCTGCCCGTAGGAGCCATCACCCTCCCGGTGACCGCCGGAACTGGGGCGCGAACAACAACTACCATGACTGATTTCTTGATAGTAAAAGCTTCCTTTTCCTACAACGCTATACTAGGAAGGCCAACGCTTAACCACCTCAAGATGAAGTTCCCGACTGATAATGGGATAGGAGAATCTCAGGGGGAACAAGTTTTAGCACGAGAATGCTATTTATAGGAACTAAGGAAGGGTCACGGCGAAGTTTGTATTGCAACGGAGCAGAGCAAGGTATTAACCCCCCATTTTCCTCCCTCACCGGTGGCAACCTTACAAGAAGATGTGGAAGTAAGGGACGAGGAGGGTCAGCAGCATGCTGAAGTTAACGAGCCATTAGAGCTTGTAACATTAAGCCCAAACCGCCCTGAATCCACTACGCGTACTGGGACCCATATGCCACCAGTGGAAAGGGAAGCATTGAAACAATTGTTGAACGAGCATGTGGACGTCTTCACATGGAGTCATGAGGAGATGCCAGGCATAGATAACAATGTCATTGAACATCGCTTGGGTGTGGACCCCGCCCACAAGGCAGTACGCCAGAAAAGAATATCGTTTAGTGCAAAGAAGTACGATGCCATTAAGGAAGAGGTAGAGAAGTTGCTTGCCGCCAGTTTCATAAAAGAGGCTCACTACCCAGAATGGTTTTCCAATGTAGTAATGGTGAAGAAAGCGAATGGAAAGTGGAGAATATATGTAGATTTCACTGATTTAAATAAAACTTGCCCAAAGGATAGTTTCCCTTTACCACGCATCGACGTAATCGTAGATGCAACAGTAGGACACCGTGTGTTGAACTTCATGGATGCTTACTCAGGATACAACCAAATACAGATGCACCCAGCAGATGAGAAGAAAACTTCATTCATTACTGATCGATGATTGTATTGCTACCAGGTCATGCCGTTTGGGTTGAAGAATGCCGGAGCAACGTATCAAAGGCTAGTAAATCGAATGTTTAAAGAACAAATTGAGAAATCCATGGAGGTTTATGTGGACGACCTTTTAATCAAAAGCAAGGAGCCCGCCCAGCACCTTAACGACCTAAGGGTGGCATTTGGAATCTTACGCCATTATAAAATGAGGCTGAACCCAGCAAAGTGTGCTTTCGGAGTGGAGTCGGGGAAGTTTTTGGTTTACATTGTATATGCCTGGAGAAAATAGCTGTCATCCTCAACATGAAGCCGTCAAAAAACCTGAACAAAATCCAGCAGTTGGCGGGCAGAGTAGTTACCCTAGGGAGGTTCATTGCCTGGTCAACAGACAAATGTTTCCCTTTTTTCCAAGTATTGCACAAGGTGCATCCATGGAACGAAGAATACGATAAGGCATTCAAGAAATTGAAACAGTACCTGGCCAGCCCATCACTCCTAAAACAACCACAAAAGGGGGATGTGCTTTACGCTTACTTGGTGGTTTCCCCAAATGCCGTGTCTACAGTCCTAATAAAGGAGGAGGGGACAATCCAGCATCCTGTATACTACGCTAGTCGAGCCTTTAAGGGAGCTGAAGTAAGATACCCAAAGATTGAGATGCTAGCCTTTGCTCTAGTGACGGCGGCCAAAAAACTCCGCCCATATTTCCAGGCACACACAATAAGAGTACTCACGGAGGCCCCTTTAGCAAGAACTTTGAAGAGGCTGGACAACTCGGGAAGATTGATTGGGTGATCGATAGAACTAAGCGAATTTGACTTAGAATACCAACCAAGGAGGGCGGTTAGAGGGCAAGCTCTGGCAAACTTTGTGGCAGAATTCTTGGGTTTCGCTTAGGAAGAAGAGGTGGCCCCAGTGGGAAAATCCTGGCTACTTTTCGTTGACGGCTCATCATGCAAAGCGAGCGAAGGATTGGGATACATTTGATAGATCCCAATATCAAAAAACAGTACTATATGGTAACGTTGGTTTTCAAAGTAATAAACAACGAAGCAGAATGTGAAGCACTGGTGGCAGGACTCTCCATAGCCGCCAAAATGGGGGCGACCTAGGTAGAGGCAAAATCGGATTCGCAGATAGTTGTAAACCAAGTTCTAGGCCTATATGCAACAAAAGGGGAAAAATTGAAGAAATATCTAAAGCGTGTCTGGGAGGCTCGCGACCTTCTCTCATATTTCAGCATAACTCAAATCTCGAGGGTGGACAACGAGGTGACGGACAGGTTGGCTCGGACGGCGTCGAGTATGGAAGAAGCACCACTCCCATGGGATGTAGAATGAAGAATTATCGAAGTCCCGGCTATTGGGGCAGAAGTAGGCATCCTTAGTGCCAGCATCCCTGAATGGGCGAGCGAAGTGGTTGAATATCTGGAGGAGGGAAAGCTGCCAGAGGAAAAGGAGGAGGCAAGAAGAGTGAGGAGAAAGACGGCAAGGTTCCTACTCATTGACGGAGTCCTCTATAAAAGAGGCTTCTCCACCCCACTGCTGCGATATATTTCAGCGCAAGAAGCTCAATATGTCTTAGTAGAAATATATAAAGGGATATGTGGAAACCATTTAGGTGGAAAAACTTTGGCAAGAAAGGCGGTGAGAGCAAGATACTATTGGCCCAACGCATTAAGGGATGCTCAAGAGTTCAGAAGAAAGTGTGTCAAATACTAGGCGTATGCGCCCGTACAGCACGCCCCTCCAGAAGGGCTAACATCCATGACCGCGCCCTGGCCTTTCGCCCAGTGGGGCGTAGACCAGGTTAGACCCTTCCCGCCAAGAAGAGGCAAGGGAAAATTCATAACTGTAGCCGTTGATTACTTTACAAAATGGGCCGAGGCAGAACCACTGGCATCTATAACAAGCAAGGCCGTGATGAAGTTCTTGAGGAAAAACTTTGTTTGCAGGTTTGGGATCCCACAAACCATAGTAATGGACAACGAGTGCCAGTTCGACTCAGACCATTTTAGAGAGTGGTGCGCGGATTTGAAGATTAAAGTAAAGTACTCCTCCCCGGGCCACCCCCAAGCAAATGGTCAAGCGGAAGTAACAAACAAAGCGTTACTCTCCATTTTAAAGAAAAAAGTCGCGGAGAAAAAGGAAGGATGGGCAGAGGAGCTGCTTGGAGTGCTCTGGGCGTACAGAACATCGGCAAAAACTCCGACAGGGCAATCCCTATTCACATTAACGTATGGATTCAAGGCAGTAGCTCCAGTCGAAGTGGGGCTCTCGACTTACAGAACAAGTCATTTTTCAGCCGTCCAAAATGATAAGAAAATAGAAGAATACCTCGAATTTGTTGAGGAAGAAAGGGAAATGGCGAAGGCCAGAGTATTGTAAGAAAAGGCCAAAGCTAGGCAGTATTTCAATAAGAGGGTAAGGCCCAGGACTTTCAAAGTGGGAGATCTAGTTCTGAGGAGAAAGGGGTAACCGCCCAGAGCGAAGGAAAAATGGGTGCCCAATGGGAAGGACCCTACCTGGTAGTAGCCAACAACAGGCCTGGGTCATACCGACTGAATGATAGCCAAGGCAAGGAGCTACCCCATCCATGGAATGCAGAACACTTGAAAAAATTTTATTAGTAGATGTTACATTATGTCCATTTACCGTATTTTTTTTTTTTATCTCTGTTAAGACTCATTTTGTCCAAATTCAGATTATTACGTTTCATGCTCATAAACACAGCAGTATTTGTGCTAACTTGTTGTTTCTCATAATTTGTGGCATTTTCACTTTTGACAAACAAGAAAAGGGTGCGGAGGTCATCAGACCACACTACCCCTTAAACACCAGAACAAATCTTAGCAGCTTGTGGTACCATGAAAAAAGGGCCGGAGGTCATCAGACCACGTCACCCCTTAAACACTAGAAACAAGCCTTAGCAACTTGTGGTGCCATGCAAAAAAGGCGCGGAGGTCATCAGATCACGCCACCCCTTAAACACCAGAAACAAGCCTTAGCACCTTGTGGTGCCATGCAAAAAGGGCGCGGAGGTCATCAGATCACGCCACCCCTTAAACACCAGAAACAAGCCTTAGCAACTTGTGGTGCCATGCAAAAAGGGCGCAGAGGTCATCAGACCACGCTACCCAAACATACAAAATTTCAACAGACAAAAGCTAAAAGATAAGCAACTCAACAAGCAAGAGCCATTACACGTTTCGAGACAAACATAAAAGTCCATTGCCAAAAGTAAAAACAAAAGAGAAGGTACATCAAAGTAAAAACCAAAAAGAAAACTAAAAAGGGTTGGGAGACTATGAAGCATCATCAGGTGGTGGCAGTAGGGGAACTCCTGCAAAGACGTCAGGCATCTCTTTTCGCCCAAAAGTGTTAGCCCGACGGAGATTTTTTCCTCAGGAAGAAACAATTCCCAGTCTAAATTTACAAGATTCGTGGCAGGATTGATCACGAGACGGGACTTGAGCCTTAGGATGCTAGCACCATAGCCGTAACCAAATGCAAGTTCCTAGTGTCGGGAATACAAGCCAATTGATCTCGCAGGCGATCGATTTCAACCCTGGCGGCAACGAGCAAGGTGGGTAGATTTGCAAAGTCAAAAAATTTCTTCCTCACGAATCTCCAAGTCTCCTTGGAGCGAATGCGAGTAACCCTCCGATTGCTCTAGCATTACTTCGAGCTCTTTCGTCCTTTCAATCAGGGCAACTCGTTCCGCCTACCACCTCTCGACAGTTTCACGCATCTTCTGCCGTTCAAGAACTTCGCGATCCGCCACGATCCACGCCGCCAAGTCATTGATACTCTTCAAAAGGAAATAAAACCGCCCAAGTAAAAACTACTAGATAATACAAAGAAAGAAAAAGAAAAGAGAAAATGCGCCAGGTAATACCTTGGAGAACCAATCCTTCAAGTGGGAGGCCATCTGAACGATAGCCTTAGTCTGAACATTAGTAGAAGAGGAGGAGGCGTCGCTGCTCGCATCACCCCCAGAATTAGGCAGGGGAGCCAAAGCAAGCCCCAAGTTTGAGTCTGCCACCCTTTCTAGCGGACTCTCAAGGTAAGTAAAGGGAGGCGGGGACTCGGTGCGAGTTGGGACACCTTCAATGGGGCGAACCTCTCATTGAGAAAGATTATCCATTTCATCTTCATGAAAGAAGCCTATCCCCTCCCCAAGAAAAGACCCCTCACCGCTCCCAACCGGAACAGGGGTACTTCCCCCAGAGATAGTGACAGGCGAGGTCTCTGGGAGAGTTAGTGCGCCTCCCATCTCAACGCTGGCGCCCTTATGGTGGGAAGGCGTATGCTCAACAGCGCAGACCCTTTTTGCCTCACAGGCACCCAAGTCTTCATGAGTGATTAAGCCCATGATACCATCCAGATTTAGGGCGGCTGCAACTTCAGCATCCAACTCACCCCCTAACATGACCTTCAATAACAGGAAATTCAAAAGTAGGGGTGACTGTTAGTGGATGTGGCGGCAAAGAGGGCTCGACCTGAAAAGTGGCGGCCAGATCAGAAAGGGCCATACTAGTCAAACTTCCAGCGTCTTGCAGACTAAAAGACCGCAGCTTCACAGAAGAGTCGCGGGGTGGTGGAAGGGTAGCAATAACTGGCGGGTTGGACTGTTGAACTTGGTCACCCCCCGAGGGGACAACAGTTTCCTCCTGCTGTCATTCCATAGTTTCTGAGGACATAGGCGTCTAGGCCCTGGCACCCTCTGAAGTCGCTGTACTTTTCTTTTTAAGCGGCGACGAGGGAGGGGAACCTTCAGTATGAGCCCTTTTCTTTTGGCTCACTTTATCATTCTTCTTCTTGCTCCTGACCTCCCTTCTCTCCTCGCCACTTTTCTTTTCAAATTTCTTCTTTGTCTTCTCGACGCTTTCTTTCTCAGGATGACTATCCCCCTTCCTTTCCTCAGAAGGTTTTGTCTTCTCCGAAGGTTTCGGCATGGGAGCAAGAATCGAGTCTGAAATCATGAATTGGCGTCCCTGAAAGTGGGTACAACTGGGGGTCATCAGAAAACGGTCAATGTTCTCAGGCGTCAACAGGAGGTCAGTCTTCAAATCATCAAAATGGGCCTCAGCCCAAGAACAAACTATCTTGATTCGGGACAACTCCCAACGTGATAGGGACAGCATGGTTGACCACACAGTTTTCTCGTCAGGAACGGGGCGCCAAATCACCCTGACAGGAAAATCTTGAATACGGGCCTCATCGACGGGAAACTCCCAGTTCGAACCAAAAATAAAGAAAAATTTAGTATTCCAAGCCTTAGCATTGGAATGACGAGTCTCAAAATGAGCCAAAGTTGGCCCCCTATCCTTCTTACGGAAGCTAACAGTATTACCTTTGGCTGGCCGCAAGTAATAAAAAGACAGAAACTCCCGAGCGGTCAGGTCAGGGTAAAAATCCTCAAGAGGCTCTAAAACCATGTGAAAAACAATGCAGGCACAGAGATAAGTCCTCAAAGAGTGAGGATGGAGTTGGACGGGTGCCAACTCAAGCAAGTCCAAGATATCACGAAGAGGACGACAAAAATGAAGCCTCAATCCGTGGTTAAACATAGCAGTGGTCAGAGTGGTTTTACCTGCGAAATCCTCTTTATCATAGCTCCCCAACGGGGGAACCTTTATCACTGCCCCTTCAGGGATGCCAAACTCTTCCCGAAGAGCGGGAAGGTGTTTCTCCCGAAGAATGGAATGTCACCGATAGCCTTCGAAGGCGGTGCCCTTCGGGACGAAGAAAGGCGAGGTAGAGGTATCACCTTGGTCAACCATTGGAACTAAAGAGAAGAAAATGCAAGAAAACGAAGGAACAAGTTGGACAAATAGCAAGAACAAGAAAGGGAATGCAGACACTGAGATGAGAACAAGCAAAGAAGAGAATAAAGAAAGGAAAGAAAGGGTATTTTAAAGAAAAGAAAAGCGAAACGTCAACAGCTGTAGGCACCATGGTCTGACACTAAATACAGAGAGCAAACCGTCACACGAAAGCTCTCTCTCCTTCCACCACGTCAGCTTGAGCCATAAAAAAGGGACGACGAAATGACGCAGGAAGAATAATGTCAAGGGACGGCAAGGACCCGAAGGTACATAAACAGATTAGGCCCATTAAATAAGTTAGGCCTGTACCAACAACCATTAGCTGTCTCGTGCACCAGGCGCACCACATGAGCCCATGATTAAGAGTCCACAGTGAGGCTCACGAACGTTTAAAAGGACACAAGATTGATAGACATTTAACTCCCTACGTCATGGGGCGAAAATAATTAGCGGGGTAACTGGATGGCCTATATTGGTAACAAGACCCTTTTGGATAAGAGAGCCCAAAGATGAAGGGAGTCTAATATGAAAAGGCTCTTTATTGAACAAAAGAAGCTAGAAGGCCCACGATCCAAGAGAGTCGTGTGTCCGCCACCTCGTCTCTTACGTAGAGTTAAGGGTCCCATAAAGATACATGATTGGTTCAGTTATAAGATGTGTCAAAAAGCTTGGCATCACGTGCTAAAAAACTCTACGCCAGATAAACATCACGTTGGAGCTTATATATATACCGGGTAACCCTTAATAAGGGGGATCTTCTTCTTTTCAAAAAGTTTTTAGTTTTCCAAATTCTCTCGTGTTCCTTACTGACTTAAGCATCAGAGTTTCTCTTGGCGAAATAGGCCGATCATATTTTGATTTCAATGCAGGTTAACGGTTGTAGTAAGGAAGTGGGACACATCCTTTTTTTTTTTTTTTTAAAGAAGAGCCGATAGCCACATGTCCAATAGTGACCCCATCCCAAATTTATTAAATAAGCCCTCACTTATGGCGGAGGAAAACTGTAGCACAAGAAAACCCAAGGGAGCATACAACAAAGACTCCCAAGCACAAACCACTAACAACCCAAAACAAAACAAACCTAAACAAGCCTAAATAAAGCCCTCTAAACATGCCTAGCAAAACAAAAAAACAACTCTAAACAAGCCTAAATAAAGACCTCTAAACAGGCCTAGCAAAACAAAAACAACTCTAAACAAGCCTAGCAAAACAAGAAAACTACAACCGAATATAGGGAAGACCCAGTTTGTCTAGCCTAGCCAGGCCTCTAATATGACAAGGAAGACTCTGGGTATCCATGTAAAACATATCCACACCCATCGCACCCTCCTTAGCCAAAGAATCTGCCACTGAGTTCCCTTCTTTGAAACAATGAAGACACTCAATAACCATCTCTTCAAGATGTTCGACGATACGGTCCCAGAAGTCCCACAAATACCAAAGGGAGCAATTCCTGGAATTAACCCAGGACACAACCACTTAAGAGTCACAATCAACCTCAACCTCCCTCCAACCGGCAATTCTGCAAAGATGAAGGCCTTCAAGCAAGGCACGAAGTTCAGCCTCTGTATTGGTACAGGACCCAAACGTTTTGGAGAAGGCAAAAATAATTTTGCCATTCCTATCATGAAGCACTCCACCACCACCTCCACTCCCCGAGTTTCCCAAACTACTCTCATCCACATTCAATTTGACACGGTCAAGGACTGGCTTGGACCACAAAACCACTCTTTCCTTTTTATGCTTAGGAACAACAAGGGGAATATTAAGACGAGCAAAAAGCCTAGAATCTCCAATGCTCAACTTATCAACTTTGGATATACCATCCATCACCACATGCACCCAGAATTTAATAGAGTGCCAAACCTCATTCACAGACTCATTCCTATTTTCCATTCGGGCCTTACATCTACGATGCCACAATCTCCACACAACAATGGATGGAAGCAAACCGATAAGGATCCCTACTTGGGACTGACGTGTAGCACGTCGAAACCAAGCTAAACTACGTTCCCTCCAGCTTTGAATAGCCACAAACGGAACACCCATCTCAGCGGACACTTTCCTCCAAAGGGCACTAGCAAAATCGCCACCACCCAGGACATGATTCAAATCTTCACAATGCCTATTCTCATAATAATTACAACAAGAGACAATAGGGATACCAATCTTGCGGATTTTATCATCCATACTAAGACAATTATAGAAAGCTTTCCACATACAAATAGATATCTTACCAAGCAACCATTTATTCCAAATCCATGACGCCCCAAACATTTTAGTAACTCTGACACGAATAAACTCCCAAGCCGACTTGGTAGAAAAATCCCCATGTTTATCAGGAGTCCAAATCAACACATCTTCTTTATTCTTCATCCCACCCACCGAAGACATAACCTCACTAGCCAGATTTGGACCGACGAGATTAGTGAGTTTATCCACGTTCCAACAGTTCTGCACTACAATATCTTTCACCCGAAGATGAGTCTCCGAGACGTCATTCACCCTCATACATAAAGGTCCGCCCTCCATAAACTTGTCATACCAAAGAGAGACCTTGCCTGCCCTAACTTTCCATTGAGAATTATGAAGCAGTAACGGAATACCTTGAAGAACATTCTTCCAAAATTGAGAACCATTCCGCCCCTCTTGAATCAAGGAAATGTGATTATTTTTAACATACTTAGCACGAAAAAAATTAGCCCAGAGTAAGTCCTGTGTCAAAATTTGCCAGCCAAACTTTAGAAACATAGCCTGTTGAACCTCGCCAAGATCCCTAACACCCACACCCCCCTCATCACACGGAACACACATATTTTTCCAAGCCCTCCAATTCCTTTTCTTTTTCCCCCCCTCTTCATCCCAAAAGAAAGTGCTAAACATGCTAGCCAATTTCCTCTTCACCGTATTAGGCATGTGAACCACTAAAAGCAAATAAATAGGCATACTAGTGAGAACGTGCCTCAAGATGATCAAACGACCACCTTGCGATAACAACGTATTTTTCCAATCCGCCAATTTTTTCGCAACTTTCTCTACAAGTGGATCAAAATGGGCCACTTTAAGCCTGCCATCAACAAGAGGAGCTCCCAAGTAGGTGAAGGGGAACTGACCCTGAGAGAAACCAGTATCAGCCAATATATCTCTAGTACGACTAGGCGGTAACCACTTAGACCAGAAAACAGCAGATTTATCATAATTAATCTTTTGACCCGAACAAGCCTCAAACGTACGAAAAATATCCATCAAGGATCTAGCAGTGCTTTTAGAGGCATTAGAAAAGACCACAACATCATCTGCATACAAGAGGTGAGACAAAAGAGGGGCACCAGAAGGCAGGGAAAAGAGCTTAATTCTCCCCTCCCTCACCTTCTTAGAGATAAGCCTAGACAAGACTTCCTAGACTAGAATAAAGAGATAAGGTGATAAAGGGTCACCTTGCCGAAGACCCCTCTCAGATTTAAAGAAACATTTATACGTACCATTCATCATGACAGAAAACCAAGGGGTGGAGACACAATTCCAAATAAGCTTGCAGAAGTGATCAGGAATACCAAAAGAGCGAAGGACAAGCAACAGGAACCGCCAATGCACTCTATCATATGCCTTGCTCATATCAACTTTCATGAGCAAATTACCGCCTCTCACTTTCTTATGTAGCAGTTTAATAACTTCTTGTGTTAATGAACTATTCTGAAAGATACTGCGCCCCTTTACAAAGGCACCCTGCTCAGGAGAAATAAGTTTACCAAGGACAGGAGATAACCGATTAACCAGTAATTTAGCAAAGACTTTGTAAATCACATTGTATAGACTTATCGGTCGAAACTTATCAAAACTCGAAGGGTTAGGCACCTCCGGTATCAACATAATAAAAGAAAAAGTGTAACAGCGAGGCAAACTTACACCATGGAAGAAATCCTTTACCGCAACCATGACATCATGCTTAATGAACTCCCAACAAGCAATATAAAAAGCAGACCCTAGCCCGTCAGGACCAGGACTAGAATCTGAAAAAATGGAAGCAATCATCTCTCTAACCTCAACTTCCAAAGGCTCTATCATAAAGGGTATTTGCAAAGGGTATTTGCAACGATTTCTTTATCACACCTGAGGCATTATTATCAACCATATTTTGACTTTTTACTGGTAAATATTTTTGCCGCAAAATGTAAACATTTCCCACATTTTATTGGCTATTTGAGACGCTTTTTTGCTGTCGTTCACCGGCGGTACAAAACAGTGGCAAAAGACTCTTTACTGCGATTTTCCTGATTTTTGCCGGGAGTTATAATCGCGGCAAAAAGCCTTATCTATAAGGTTTATAATAGACCTCAAAAGCATAAAGCATCGGAATAAATCAGTACAAAGTTAAACACCTTCGAAATTTATATATACATGAAAGGATTAAGAAGTGGAAGTCCTTTTAACTTCCCAGAAGACTTTCCAGATAATAAAAAATGTGAAGTCTTCCAATGACGAGAACGTAGAAATGTTAATAATTGTTTTTGGATTCATTATGTTTGAATATTTGTAACCCGTGCTGACCACGGTCCACGGAAGGCACTAGTTTCCGATTTCCATGCGGACTAATCTATCATATATAGTACGGTTTAAAATTTAAATCTCATATGTTTTTTTATTGGGATCGACTCCGATACTACTTTTATAGCCCTATTTGAACCATGATCAATAATTTCTCATTTTCAAGTAACTTTAGATCCCATATGCCACCTATTTTATCACTTATCATATAGAATATTATAATAATTTAATTATAAATATCAGAAGTATTAATAATTTTCTAGTTTTTATTTATTTATAATATCTCAGCCCATGAAATACCGTTTGAAATTTAATTAATATCCATCTTTTCTTTTTCATATCTCTAACTTGAACTCTCTTCCAGCTCCATACTACTCACAAAGTACTCCAGGAAGTCTTCGTCCTTTTCAAAATCAGATCATCCCAATATATATGTATCTACCTTGAACTCTCGTCTCAACTCATTATCTAAACCTCACATTTATACTTAGAGGGAGGGAGGAGACAGCTTTTGTTCCAACAGCTAGATATCGGCAGATGACCTAAATATTTGATGTTGTTTCTGACCATCAAAAAAGAATTAATTTGCAACACGCATTAAAATAGGAGAAGAATAAGCACAATTATACATAAATTAAGAAGAGAAGACCTCGTCCACCTTCCTTTTAATGCCGTAACTAATTAAGCTCACTGTGGAAGTACTGCAACATAAAACTTAAGCTCACATATATAAATGAAATATTGCAAGAGTATCGTCAATGTTAAGCCTACTTTATACACACCAATGTAAATTGACGAACGGTTTTTAGTACTAGGAATATTGACGCCAGTTATTGGGTCAGGCTGGTTGCAACTAACCCATGCAGCTAGCAGCTTGACACTCCCCTCCCACAACGCTTCAAAGGCACCTTTTTTGCGGTTTATTCGATCCGGTGATCTTCATTTGCCTCTTTGGGTTGAGCACTGATTTTAGAATTCATTTTCGCTCTATGACCACACATTTGGCTCGTTTGGATTGAGAGAATGTTTCATCTCATCTCATCTCATCTTATATTATCATTACAATTTTTTCAAATTTCTTTAAAATATAATAAGCGATTGAACTTTTTCAAATATCAAAATAATAATAATATTAAAAAATAATATTTTAACAATATTTAATTCAACTTTCAACTTTCATCTAAAATCATCTCATCTCATCTCATCACACTATCCAAAACTATTCGATCTATGCAAGCATGGATGGTACTTCATATAAAAAATGTTATGCTCTTACTAATGATGGAATAATTAAGTTGTTCGTATAAGCACAATATAATATGATAATCACAGGTAGAAAGCACATGGACATTTTTACCGAGTAGATCATGTATATGAAGTGAAAAATAAAATACAGGACAAAAACTGAACAGCTCAAAATACATGTAAATTTACCTCTAACCAACTTAGCACGAATGCAGAAGTGATGCCTCTGCAGTAGAAGATGAGGTGAACTGTGAGGAATTAGTGTTCTGACTATAGTTTGAATATCGGGTTTTTCCGCCCTCAGAACCGGTAGCAGCATCGGACATCGAAAGTCGCAATGAAGATCTATTCACTGTTGGAGGAAGATATGCTGGCCCAGGAATACTTGAGGGGAGAACAGGCAATGGAGCTTCAAAGTTGAAAACATGAATTGCTTGCCTAATTGACGGCCTAAGGTTGCGATCAGGGTGAGCACACCACATCCCAACAATTATCAAGCGCTCCATTTGCTCCCCATCAAAGTCTCCACCCAACCTTGGGTCAGCTGCTCCAAGCACCTCTCCTTTTCCATAAAGCTCCCAAACCCACTCCACCATGACAACTTGATCTTCAGGGGCCTTGGGGTTGATTGGTTTCCTTCCACAAGCTATCTCCAGAGCTACAATTCCAAAACTATACACATCTGATTCCTTGCTCGCCTTGCCAGTGGTGGCATATTCAGGAGCCATGTAGCCAACGGTACCAGCGACAACAGTAGTTTGTGACCCTTTGGCATGGTCCACAAGCCTAGCTAGGCCAAAATCCCCAAGTTTAGCGTTGAAGTTTGAATCAAGCATAATGTTGCTAGATTTTATGTCCCTATGCACCACACATTGTTCCCATCCTTCGTGCAGGTAAAGCAAGGAAGATGCCAAGCCTTGAGCTATTTTGTACCTCGCATCCCAGATTAACAAGCTTTCTTCTTTAAAAAGATGAGAATCTAAGCTTCCATTCGGCATGAACTCATAAACAAGTAGGAGTTCTCTTCTTTCATGGCACCAACCAATGAGTTGCACCAAATTCCTATGTCTCAATCGACTGATGATGTTTACTTCTGCTGCATACTCCTTCATCCCCTGCTTAGACCCTTTTGATACCCTCTTAATAGCAACGAAGATATTTGAGTCGCTTAAAAATCCTTTATAAACGCCACCAAATCCTCCCTGGCCTAGCTTTTCTTCATCGCTAAAATTATTCGTGGCACGAGCTAATTCCCTGAATGAGAACCTTTTTGGCCCTGTTCCCTTTTGGAATTCGCCGTCCATGTACTCAGCAAAGGCACGATCATCTTCTTTATCCCTCCTATTCCTCTTCCACAAGACCAACAGAACCAAAGCCAACCCAACAACCATAAACAATCCACCAGCACCCAACCCCACGGCTAATCCTAACTTCTTGTTTTTCCTCGGTTTGGGGGTTAGATTGGGGCTTGGAACGCTTGGAACACCTGTCACTGTTTGGTTAGTTTTGGTATCATCAATTTCCAAACTGGAGCTGAAATCCCATGAGTAAATAGTATGCATTGCAGAAGAATTTCCTGTTGCGGCTGAGAATCCAAAGGTAACCCTTTCGGGTAGGTAATCTCTCAAGTCAACAATTCCAGAAAGAAACTGCCTTACAGTAACATTGTTTTCAAAACCAGTAAAGACAACACTTAAATTATGAGAAGTAGAATTATAACTAATCCAAGCTTCATTTTTTTCCCCTTCCCTAATCGAGACAGTACTCCGCCACAACTCATAAAAATCAGATTTCATGGAATTGATGTCAATACCTACATGTTCGCCCTGCGGATCCCAATCATTTTTAAAGATATCAAACTCCACGGCGACAAATTGATTGTTCGTCCTGTTTAGCGCCTGGCCATCGGGAGTAAGAGCCATGGAGCCCCCGTGTGTGACGCCATCGGGAATCTTTGAATCAGTAGGTGCTAGGAAGAACGCAAGCCCATCTCCATATACAGTTTTACGTTTCGCATTGATGACGAAAGAAAAATGGGTAGTGAAATCGGTGAGGTTTCTGGAGGCCTTGTCCCATAGGTGCATGGGACTGGAATATGTAGCGCGACCCACATTCATCGTTTCGTCCTGGTTGCCGGTGAGTTGGATAACTCCTCTGTCGGCGAAAGCTCTCACATATGACAAGTCATCAGGATTGAAACTGGTGAAGTTGAAGGATGTGGCACTTGTAAAAGGGAATACAAGTGAGAAGAGATTGGTGAGCATTAAGAGATAAAAGAGGACGGGGGGATTTGGAAACTGGAAATGTTTGATTTTCATGAAGTTGAAGCCAACCATGATCGGAGCTTGGAAGGAGGCAGGGTTTGAGATATTCCAAACGTCTGTAATTTTAATGGATAAAGAAGTGGAAGTCCTTTTAAGCTTCCCCAGAAGACTTCTTCAGCTGGTAAAAAATTTGAACTCTTGACTCTTGACTCTTCCAAGGGCGGCGCCATAGAAATGTTCAATATTTGGTGTGTTTTCCAGCGGAAGTCGTTGACCCTGGTCATGCTAGTTGAGTTTATATTTATTATTATAAATTCTAGAACTGAGTTCATAGTTCACGGCCTGATTGCAGAGATATCACCACTACAGTAGTAAATTACTAAATATTAGTTTGGCTTATCTTTTAATAATTTGTTTTAATATTCAAGGACACATCTAAATTAAATTAGAGATACAACAAGAAATGTGCAATGAACCATATGTTTGATCCGCTGCCGTCCGGACTAAATAATTAGAAAGTTGAAGCGATAGCCATCTTTATTTTTCTAAACATTATTCTATATTTGATTGATTTGTATAGCGTTCTCTGAATGTATATATATATGTGTGTCTTTTGTGCATATAATTAATATTAACATAGGACTAGGAGTCCCAAAAAAAAAAATTTAATATAGGAAATTTATCTTTAATACTTCAAGACATCATGCATGAGCGTACGTAACCTCTTGCTCTTTTTCTACTCCTACTAAAATTATTTAGAACGTACGTATATACGTGTCTTTAAAACGGCTAACGCTTCAACTTTCTAATTATTTAGTCCGGACGGCACCTTCTGGATCTTACTGATTTTTATCCTCTCTGTCCGTAAGTTTCGACTGAATATATTAAAGAAATGATAATTGCAGACTGTTCATCTGGATTCCTAACCGAAATCTGGATATATTTAGACTGGAATCTAAATTTTAAATCCAAACCGAAACTTAGACCGAGTTAACCCGGATCAACCCTGGGCCAGAACCCAGATTTACAACTCGATACTTTCTTCTTCTATTTTTCCAATTTAAATGTTTTGATTTTTTTTTTTTTTTTTAGTTCCTTCCAAAAAAGTTCCAAATTTTGAAATAATAGAAAGTGATACAAGCTTAAGGTCTCAATAGAAGCAGCTTTATTATGGAATGATATAGCTACAAGGTTATGGATGCACAACCTTAGCCATGCCAAAAGCAACGGCGGATGTAATGGCTCCAATGAGGGCAGTTTGCAGGGCACTACTGATGGGCTTATTACCAGTGAAGTAACCCTTGGCATAGTCGAAGGTTAGCAATGCCACTAAGGTTTTTTTTTTTTATCGAAGAGCTGGTAGCCCCATGTCTAGTGGCCCCATTCTAAATTTATTAAAAAAACCCTCATTTATGGCAAAGGAAAACCGTGGTTACAAATCAAACATTTGGGAGTTTACAAAAAAACCTCCCAAATACAACCCACCAAACCAACCAAGAATAACAATTAAACGCTCATCTAAACAAGCCTATAATAATAAAACCAAAGACACTAAACAGGCCTATAAAAAGAGAAAACAATAAATCTAACAAGCCTAGATTAAACCAACACCAAAACAAAACCAATACAAAAAACCATAACTTGTAATAAGTAAAAACTACATCTAAGTGAAAGAACCATGCAAACATAACTTTTGCACCAAGGTAAACTTACTAAACGCTACTCATAGTCCCACAGTCCACCTCCACTTTAAAATCCAACACCATATCTCTTGCACCGAATTGAGGGAAGACCCAATTTGTCAACTCTGATCAAGCCCCGCAGCAGAGTAGGGAGCTCACTCATGGTTTTTCATTCCACATCTCCTTCCCTTGTGCCCCTTCTAGCTAACCAATCCGCAGCAGCATTTCCTTCCCTGTGAATTTTCGAAAACTTGGGAACCATAGTTGAAAGCAAATCTTGAAGTTCCTCCCAATATTCCTCCAAATACAAGATACCACATCTATTCTTCTGCAACCATGACAGTATCACCGATGAGTCCATTTCAATTTCTATTGCTACTAGATTCAATCTTTTACATTGTTTAACTCCCTCTAACAGCGCTAGAAATTCCGCTTGGATACTATCTCCATAACCGAGATTCATTGAGAACACCAATAACAAAGCTCCCTGCATGTCTCGAATCACTCCTCCAGCCCTTGAAGCTCCTGGGTTCCCCAGACTACTCCCATCCGTATTCAATTTCACACATCCCTATAAGGGCTTAGACCATGATATAAGTTTGATTGGTTGTTATTGAATTGGAATTGGAATAATATTTAGGCTATTAAGAATAATATTTAGGCTATTAAGAGTAAACGTCTTTGGCATGGAAAATCCTTTACATATCACGCCTATCCATTGTTTGATAGTAATCCCAGGATGACACCTATTTGAGAGGCATTTGAAGCTTTCTGAAACCAACTAAGACAAGTTTCATGCCATGTTCTTCCAATCAGCAAACCAAGAATAGAACCATATTTTTTCCAAACCTCAGCTGCAACCTCCCCATCAAATAAAACATGATTGAGATCTTCATATTTTCCTTGACTACATCAATTACATTTCAAGACCAAAGGAATTCCAATCCACCTAATTCTATCATCCACTGCTAATGCACCATGCCATGCCTTCCACATTAGAACAAAGAATTTTTTAGGGAGCATATTATTCCAAATCCATTTATGCCCCTCAACAATCTGGCCTCTTACTCGAATACATTCCCAAACTGATTTGGTGGTAAAATTACCACTTTCAGTTTTAGTCCAAATTAGCATATCCTCTCCCTCTTTACATTTAGCAAGGATGTTGAGGGCCCTCTCTGCAGTTTCAGTACCTACCAGCCTCTCTAACATAGCCATATCCCATCCACTAGCCAGTTGACATTCTTTAACTTTCAAGAAAGGTTGCTCACTCACTAGAAAGTTTTCAGCAAAATGCCCCTGATCCAACCACTTATCATACTAGAAAAGTACATTTCCTTCTTTGAGTTTCCATTTAGAATTATTCAAGATAGTAGGGATACTCTTAACAAGTATACGCCAAAACCTTGTGCCCTTTTGAGGACCAAGAAGCATGAAAGGTTTCCTAACATATTTCGTACGAAAGAAATTTTCCCAAAGGGAGTTTTCATGCATCACTTTCCAGGTAAATTTTAAATGAAGTGCATTTTGCATCTCATCCAAAGATCTACTACCCAAACATCCTTCTGCCGTTGGCCTACATATTTGCCTCCAAGCAATCCATTTTTTTCCCCTTCCATCACTTCTCCCCAAAAAAAGAGCTCATTGAACGATTTAAATAGGAGATAATCTGTTTGAGAACTTGCAAAACTGCCAGTAGATGTAAAGCCATGCTAGCAAGGACGTGCCTCAATAAAATCACTCTTCCCCCCACCGATAACAGTCTCATTTTCCATCCGATTATTTTTTTTCTGAATCTTACTCACCAACTCCTCCAAATCCCTAACTTTAAGCTTTCCGGAAATAATAGGAACTCCCAAATATTTAAAAGGGAATTTACCTTCCAAAAAATCCATTAATCTTTTGAGATTTCTTCTTCTAGCTATAAGAATTGTTTTAGAGAAAACATAGCAATTTTCTCTTTATTAATCAATTGACCAGACCACTTCTCATATGTAGCCAAGATTTTTAAAATGCACCGAATTGAGTTACGACCTCCATTAGTGAAGATGACCACATCATCTGCAAACATTAGATGAGAGATCAATGTAGTACCTCGAGCTTGTGTAAATTGGCCAAAAATTTTCTTCTCCACACTTTGTTTTATAAGACAAGATAATATTTTCTGTAAAATAATAAACAAAAAAGGGGACAATGGACCCCCTTGTCTCAATCCTCAGCCACCTAAGAAAAAACCTTTCGTAGTACCATTCATTAGTATAGAGTACCAAGGCGTAGTGATACACTCTCTAATTAAGCCACAAACTGTAGTAGAAAATCCAAAGGATCGGAGCACCATCAGAAGGAACTCCCAATCAACATGGTCATATGCATTGGCCATGTTAAGCTTTAACACCACATTCCCCCCATGCATCTTCTAATTAATAGAATGAACTATTTCCAGAGTCAGACTGATATTTTCAAATATATTTCTCTCAGGAATAAACGCACATTGTTCAAAAGAAATCATTTTTGGGAGGAGAGTTTCCAACAGTTCACAATCACCTTTGAGCAAATTTTATAAAACACCGAACAAAGACTTATATGCCTAAATTTATCAAACCCCATTGGCGTAGCCATTTTCGGAATTAACACCACATAAGAAGAAGTATAAAATCTTGCCCATTTACCTCCTCTAAAAAAATTTTCAACTGCTGCCATGATATCCATCTTAATGATGTCCCACACACTTTTAAAAAAATCCGATCCAAAACCATCTGGACCCGGAGCACTGGAATCCAAAGCATTTTTCACGTCATTAATCAAAGAAATTGCAGTGATTGCTACACTTTCCTCCAATGTTATAACGGGCGAGATAAGCTGAGATAAATCTGGCAAACTTCTCTGAGTCTCTTTTTGCAGAAAATTTGTAAAATAATTTACTGCTCTTAAATGAATTTCCTCGGGTGATCTCAAATAAGTGCCATCTTGGAGCCTCATTTCCGTGACTCTTTTTTTTCTTTTGTAAGATAAATAAGCATGGAAGAAATGTAAATTTTGATCTCCTTCCGCCATTTGAGCCAGTCTAGTCTCTTCCCGGTGTCTCCAATTAGCTAATTCCATATGTTTCAACACAAGTTCCTGTTCGATCCCCGGATCCCATTCATGTTGTAAAGCTGATTCTAAACCTTCAATTTGAGTTTCTAACTCCTGTAGATGTGCTTCAGTTCTTCCAAAAATTATCTTGTTCCATTCTCGCAGAGCCCCTCTTAATTTTTTCAGTTTGAGAGCCAATTTCAAAAGACCCGATCCCCTCACTTCCTCCTCCCAGATTTTCCCCACAAACTCATGAAAATCTGAGTGATCTATCCACATTTACTGAAACCAAAAAGGAGAAGGTCCATAAGAGAAAGGGTCTAACTAAAATTCCATGAACATTGGCGAATGATCTAATGTTGATCTCGGTAAATAGAAGTTACTCACATTAGGAAATCTTGTCAAGCAGCTAGCATTCAATAAACACCTATCCAGTTTAGCCCAACTTCTTGATAGACCACTCTGCCCATTACACCAAGAGAACCTCCTGCCCAAAGACTTCATTTCAATCAATCCACAATTATCAATCCAGGAATTAAAATCTGCCATTGCCATTCTCGGACGAGGTCTGCCTCCCCGACGTTCTGAATCAACCCTTATAATATTGAAATCTCTTGCAATAATACAGGGTTCATTTCCTAAAACCTGACCATTTAGATGCTCCCATAAATCTCTCCTCTCCACCATATTACATTTGGCATATACAAAGCAGCAAAGTAAATTTGTAACTCCATCACCAACACAAGTTAAAATAAATTGCTCTTTACTTAAAACAAGTTGAACTGAAATATCATTCTACCAAAGCACCCAAATTTTACCAGCCCCCCTTCATTAGTAATAAACTGGTCCATGTGTAATAAGTGCAATACATCCTGCACCTTATCCATCAAGGCAAAAGGTTCCATTAAAGCAACAATTTTCGATTTCAATTTCTTAACCAAAATTTTTAATCTACCTCTAGAGGTGCCAAGACCTCTAATATTCTATGACAAAATCGGACCAATCATAAAGAAAATTTATTTGGCCAGGCTAACACCCAGTTCGAACTATGAACTTCTTCAAACATTTTTTGAGCTCCTTTTTTCTTCATATCTGCTCCCTCATTTTCCGTGGCATAATCTTTATGTTTTGAAAAAATTTCAACATTTAATTCCATATCCGGTTTAGAAATAGAGTCTTCCATATTAGTGTTCTTCACAACATTCTCATCAGGCATAGTCTCCAATTTCGTGGCATACTCTCTTTGCTTTGATAAATTTTCAACGTTTAAATCCATATTCGGTTCAGAAACAGAGTCTCCCATATTAGCATTATCTTCAACATTCTCATCCTGCATCACTTCCAATTCCGGATTTACAATACCATTTTTTCCAGGTCTCTCTATTGCCTCTTCTTCAACTTCCTCTACATGATACTCCTTTCCTGTTAAAATATTTTCTTCACTCGACTGAACATCAGTTCTGTTTCTCTCCAGTGTTTCTTGACAAATTGTTAACTGTCCCTCCTTTGTTCTATCTTGCTGTTGCATTAAGACTTGATCCACAGGCTTCTCCATTTGTGAAGCCAAATTTCCACTCATATTACCTTGTTTCGTTCCTGATCCCATAATCATCAAACCCTTGCCTTTATCTATATCATCATTTGGGATAGCTTATTGGTCTGTTTTCGCAGCTTCCATGTCCTTTGCATTCTTACGTACCCAAACTTTTTCTCCATTTATTTGAGTCTTCAATCTGCACATACGTACATTGTGCCCTTGTACCTTACATCTTGGACAAAATGCTGAGAGAGTCTCGTAAAGCACTTCCTGTTTTTGTCCCGACCCTGGCATCCCGATCTAGAAAAAAGGAATCGGTTCTTTTGCTGCATCCATCTCCAAGCATAAACGTGCCCCATTCGTGCGAGTAGCACATTTCGTTGGATTATCTCTTCTAATGTACCGGCCAATCGGAGCAGTAAAGATCTTTAGAAAAGATTCATGATAAAAATTTGATGGAAGGCCTGGCAGCACTGTCCAAACCAGAACCAAAGATGGTTCTTCATCTTCATTGAAATCTGGTTTCTAGTAAAAAGCTCGATATTGAACCCCATTAACCTCACAGGTTTCACGAGAGAGAGCTTTTAAGAAATCTTTTTCATTTGACATTCGGACGAAGGCGTTTCTTGGTCTCTTCATTGCTGAAACAACCAGCATGCATGATAATCCCCAACGGATATGAATGAAAGACCGAATCACATCCAACGAGGGCCTCTGCCTTAGGAACTTCAAAACAATGGAATAATGGAAAGGTTCGGCAGATCTCGCAATTTCCTCCTTAGTAAACTGAAAAAAAATTTCCCTGTCCATGTACTTTGGGCCACGATGGGGCATAGACATTTCAAGTAGAGGTTGTGAAGCCGTCGAAACAAGATCAACGTAAGAACGTCGACCTCCCTTTACTGCATTGGCCGCCATGCAACCTCTCTATGAGAAAAGAACCCAAGGAAGAACAATTTCTCTTGAAACACACCTCTCAATTTCTTGGAGCTTTCTTCGAGCTCTAATTCTATCATGCATCAATGCCGCTAAGGTTAAGCACATAGAAGCAAGCACATCATCTGTAGCTCTGGGAATGAACATATATGGGATGAGGGGTACCAATCCACCCAGGATGTAAGCAAGGGCAATTGTGAATGCACTCCGCAGGGCTCTCCTTGGATCAGGCTTCTCAAACCCAAGTTCAAACCTGCATCAAGGAGTTCAAAATTAAAACTAAAAAAAAAACCAGGTACCAGATTGTAAATCCGGGTTTCGGGTTTAAAACTGGAACCGGAATTTGGTTTCCCGAGTTCCAGATTGGGCCCCAAAAAAATCATGCCTAGATGAACAGTCCTAATTCCAGTTATAAAGTGCATAAACGTCATGTATTTTAAAAAAAATGAATAAACATGAAACTTAAATAAAAAAAAATTTTTAATAAAAAACCTCACTCTTTTTCAAAAAGAGCGTATGATACTTGTATAACATATGATTGTATCTAACATTACTTGTGTATTAACTCTATATCAAACAACAACGTTCTTTCCGTTTGTTTGTGCAAATGTAGATAAGCGTGGTTTCACATGTAAACTTAGAGGTAGTACACCTTTATAATTATAAGATAAGAAATGATACATACACAGAAAGATTATACAAAAGAAGTAGTACTGAAAGTGAAGAACTCAAAAAGATGCACCAAAATGTACAATTGTAGTATCATTTTACTCAATGGGGCTTCAAACCAAAATTGATCGATCTACTCATTGTGAATAGGATAAAATATCCAGGTCCAAGACCAGGCCCAACCCACTAAACTACCACTAAGAGACAAAAGGAAAAGCAAGAAGGTAAGGGAGAAAAATGTGTCAAGAGGCAAAGGGGTAGTGTTAGAAGAAAGTGGGAAAAGGAGAGGTGGTCAGACACTCAAAGTGGACTTCTCCCACCACTACCGAGGAGCATGCGAGAAAAGGATCAGATAAAAAGCAAGCGGCCAGACGACTTGGGAACTTCGATTTCTTCTTCAACCTCTCGAAGGGGAGCTCTAGCAGAGGGTCTTCTCCAGCAAATGTATTTAAGATCTCTATTGTACAGTGAGAAATGAAAGGCTACGAGAGACTGTAAATAAGCATATTATAGTGGATTTCTCTCCCACTCAAACGCCCATGGACATAGGCATTATGCCAAATCAAGTAAATCTCTGTGTCTCAGTCTCTTACTTATCCTTGCATTTGTTTTCTATACACCGTCATGGATGTTTGTATAGACGTCGTACGGCCACACTAAACCACTGTCGGGGGCATCAGACCACACAGATCGAGGCTCACATAATCCTAATGAGTTGGGAATGACTCTTTCTCCCCTTCTAGCCTATTGTGCAATTTTTTACGCATCAACAGTGGTGCCGTCTGTTGGATTTGATTCACTTTCTAAGCTGGAGGTGGGAGAATGACGATTTTCCGCTCCACTGGATAATCTTTGAATGAACCAATGAAGTTTCCTCCAGATAACTACTCCCAGCTTTCCTGTTCTTAATTTTATTAACGACGCCATCGCAAAAATTGGGCGAGCAAACTCTTCCTCGTCCATATAGTTGATAATACTATACACTTAAGTGCCTACACATGGCACCTGCAGCTTAAGTGACAGGACCACTCATCTTCCTAACCTAGAGGGTGTAGTTTATGCACGAGACACATGCACATAGCATATGGACTGGTGGGCAAATACTATGCATTTAAATGCACAGTACATAAATCCTTGACACATTCCTCTAGGCCGCCTACGACCACCCAGTCGCTCACCGACGCTGTTTGCCTCCCATGAGGTGATTCCCAACCACCTCAACCGATTGGTGGCAGTTGTTGGCCATGCACATCATGCACGGCAAGTTCACGACACTGTCGTGGGCTCCATGTCTCCGTCGGCAGTCACAACTTGATCTCTGGCAACTTTTGCCTACGCAGGGGTGGTCTCCGACCACCCTGGCGAACTGACGACCACTGTCGGCCACACACGAAGTGTAAGAAACATGCACGGCGAGCTCACGGCACTGCCATGAGAACCGTGTCCCCGCCGACGGTCACCACTTGGACCGTCAGTGCCTTCTGCTATTCCTTAGGTGGTCCCTGACCACCATGGTAGGCACAAGGTGGCCCCCAGCTAGTACTCAGCTATCCAGCAATGACCACTCCGCGGGCCAGCCACTTGACTACTCGCACTCTGTTAGTAAGCATCTTATGTCACCAGCGAGGTGCTCCACAGCACGGTTACCTTCCAGTTGTGTCCTCCTCGGCTACATGCAAAGGCACGCGGGCAACCGCTCACCAAGCTACAAGAAAACCCAAGCACTTGCTAGGTCTAAGTCTTAGGGGACTCGGCCTAAGCACTGCTCGCCCACAAGCTTCACAGACGAATAGGAACATCCCGACTACCCACTTGGCTCACCATGTTGCATGGCCCATGCAACGTGCTTCACCAGCCCCTCCTTGGCTAGTTAGTTCTCGACCAACCCCTCGGATAGAAGTTGCTCGCCCAAAGTTGCTCCAGTAGCTGCTTGCCCAACAAGCTCACCCAACTCTGCTCACCTAAGTTTGCTCGGGCACGAAACCACTTGCCTTAACTACTCAAGCAATAGACCACAGACTACAAATCCCCTACCCAAAAAATGAAGTTAGTTGGCCGCGTTCAGCACAACAAAACTCACTTAGTGGTAATAAAAAAAAAGGGAAGGAAGAAGAGCGAGAAGAGAAGAAATTGCAAACAGTTGCAGGCAATTTTTAGTAAAGCAAAAATTGACTACAACGACTAAAACTCCCCGATTTTTCTCTCTTGAAATTTGAGTGAATTTTATTCCTGTGGTACGAAACACCGACTACGTAGTCTCGACGAGCACCATCCAAACGTCCCAATATAACTCCGCTGGGACAAATTTTTTGGCACTAATGCGCATGCTGGCACAGTCACCTCACTTGGCGGGCAACTTCCTAACAACTAACAACCAGTGTTTAAGCATGTGCTACGCATGTGGAATGTGCACCTGCATGAGCCATACACCTACACGTGATGGAGAACAAGGAACAACCCAGTGTTTGACTCGCCCACAGTACACGTAATGGAGAACAAGGAACAACCCTGCCTGCAGCGCACGTTGCATGGCCCAAGCAACATCCTCTACTAACTTACTTGCTCAACATGCTCCACCAACTTGCTCGTTCAAGTCTACTCGACCGATTTCAGTGAAGAAATAATCGACTACCGCAACCAAAACTCTCAGAATAAATTGCATGGCATTGCAAGCACGCTCTGGCATGACAACCTTCACCACGCTCTGGCAGAACAATTCAGGTTTGTCACCTCACTTTATGATTTGAGTCATTTACACTGACCGAGTTCACTTTTTTTAGCATGGACAAGCATCTCCATCGACTAAGCCGAGTCCCATGACTAGCGGGGTCACAATGGTCGGAGACAAATCTCTTTACTTGTTGACCCTCTCACTAGCCAAGTCGGATCCCTTAACTCGCCACGATGCATTGGTCGGGTTAGAGCTCCAGGGCTCGCCCACACACCCATTATTTCCCCATATACAAGTAGAGCCTCACAACAATATAATTCATCCCCAATTGGATTAACTTGTTATTAATGGACCAATTCACATGCCCATAAAAACAAAAAAAACAAAAACAAAAACAAAACAATGCACATAAGTAGTAGTTATCAATGTTGGATTCCACTTGGCCATGTTTGATTCTTCACTAGCTTCGGGATAGCTTCAACTCTAACAGTGTTTCCTCATCTTTGCCAATAGTTGTGACTTCTATAGCAGCAACAACATTCTCCTCCACCTGATCATCAAAATGCCATGAGTTAATCAACGGTTAAAAGAGCACGATTTTTAAGGGATATTTAAATGTTGTTTAATAGAAAGTACTACTTAATTCATATACAGCACAAGGTCTTCTATATTAGTCAAGGAGGTGCATGTTTGACAAGTGCTTGAATTAATTTTTAGGTAATTTGCGTTGCCTGGCCAACCTTAGAAGCATACACAAAATATTCTCTTTAGCAGTTATGGATTATACCTGGAGGTTTAAAAACTACTATGTTCAAATATTACATAAATACCATATCAAGCTTATTGATTCCAATTTGAAGTAAGACACAAAGGCAAGCCCAGATGGTGGAGTGAGATGGGGATAGGATAACTGTAGACTTAGATATCCAACGAAAACAACTCTGGCAGATTTCATTACAAATCTGAGACAAAATTGGGCTAGTCCTGATTGTACAGATTACATTAAGAATTATGGCAATCAATACTCCAGATAGTAAGATATAACCTGGTTTGAAGGACATGGCATGGGTATTTCAGATGAAGATATATTTACCATCAAAAGTGCTTGAGCACCTGATCTTTAGGACACTACAATTTAGAGTAGGTAGATCATTCCAAGGCTCATCTGATCTTTGCAATGAAACTTTACCAGGAGGAGAATCAACTGAAAACTTATCTACATGAATTAATTATAAAACAAACAAGAAGGCACACATATACTTGAGCCCAGAAGACTATTTTCGGAAGGTCAAGCACCTTTCCAATACCATGAGTGTCATTGATTCTCGTTTGTCCCCCATTGAATTTCTTTCCTACGGTCTTAACAATGAGTATAATACCTTTGTAACCTCTGTTATGTCCAGGCTTGAACCTCTCTCCTGTGAAGAAATTTATAGCCTCCTTCTCACGCATGAAAATCGCCTTGCTCACTCTACCCATCTCCCATCTTCCTTCAATCTCTCTGCCAACATAACCACCTCCTCCCCCACTCGTGACCGTGGTGGTTATCGTGGTACTTATCGTGGCAACTATCAGGGTTGTGGAAGGGGTCACAGCCAACCACTCTCGTCCCCATATCCTTCCAATGCTTCCAACTCACTGCCCCCATCTCTTCCTTATTTTAAGCCCACTAGTCAAGTTTGTGAGAAAGTTGGTCACATTGGCCTCAAATGTTACCATCATTTTGACAGGCCTACCAAAGTGACCCACCCCACTCTCTTGCAACCCACTACACCACCTCTTCTTCTTCGCCAAACACTACCTAGTACCCCGATACTGTTGCTACTAACCACCTCACTTCTGACCTCTCCAACCTTACCCTGCAGTCTTCTCCCTATGGTGGTACAACTAAGATCTGTGTTGGTGATGGTTGTACACTTCCGAGCTCTCACATCGGAGACTCTGCTCTCTCTTCTTCATCTCACTCTTTTCTTCTCAAAAAATTATTACATGTTCCTGATATAACTAAGAATTTAATTTCGGTTAGTTAATTTTGTCATGATAACTCTGTGTTTTTTAGTTTCATGGTTCATTTTTCCTTGTGAAGGACCCTAAGACGAGAACTCATCTTCTCCATGGTCCAATGCTTGATGGTCTCTACTCCTTTCCTTTGTTCCAGTCCTCTTCTCCTCCTCAAGCTTTGGTTGGTGAGCATACCTCTTCTTCGCAATGGCATGCCCGACTTGGGCACCCTTCTCTTCAGCTTGTGCACCTCATCATCAAGGCCAATTCTCTTCCTGTTTACAGCCGTTTAGTCAATCCCATTTGTCCAACTTGTTGTCAAGCCAAGAGCACCCAACAACCTTTCAATCTTCTCATCAACATTCCACAAAACCTCTTCAGCTTATTTACACAGATGTATGGGGCCCTACCCCTATTATTTCTAAAGAAGGATTTAAATATTATGTATCCTAATATTATGCTCCTCTTCAGATGATTTTACAAGATATACATGGTGGTTTCCTATAGTTCAAAAATCTGATGTTTTATTAGTTTTCATTAATTTTAAAAAACATGTAGAATTATTTTTAATGCCAAAATTATCCCTTCAAAGTGATTGGGGTGGTGAATATTGCTCACTTCATCACCTCCTTCAAAAATAAGGCATTTAACATCGATTATCCTGTCCCCACACCCGTGAACAAAATGGGGCTATGGAACGAAAACATCGCCACATCGTTGAAACGGGCCTTGCACTTATGGCCCAAGAATCATTACCTCAAATTTTTTGCGCTAATGCTTTTCATACATCCGTTTACCTAATAAATTGGCTTGCTACGCCCATTCTTCACCATAAATCACCCTTTGAGAAACTATTTCTAAAACCTACAGATTACACATTTCTTAAGGTCTTTGGTACTGCTTGTTGGCCTCATCTAAGGGCCTACAACTATCACAAACTTGATCTTCGATCTGTTCAATGTCCCTTTTTAGGATATAATGACTCTCACAAAGGTTATCGGTGTCTCCCTGTTCCTACTAGTCGAATATATTACTCTTGTGATGTTGTGTTTGACGAGACTCTATTTCCTTTTTCTCATTCTCCTCCAGATTCAACATCCCCACGTTCATCTCTTCCATCCTTACTGGGCCCAACTCCCATGTCTCATATACCATGCCACTTCAGCCCACACGGCCCACCCCTTCTCCAACTCCATCTCCCAGAAACCTTTTGCAAACTTCATCCTCTCTTCCTTCTTCAACCCAGCCCACTGAGCCCGATACATCAATCCCTTCCCTCGACACCTCCTCATCTGCTTTTTCTTCCTTACCCACTTCCACTGTGTCTCCTTCCTCTACATCTAATTTCTCATCTCCATCTCCGATTGTCACTAGATCTAAGACTAACTCTCTCCGTTCACGGCAGTACACTGATGGTTCGATATTATGGGGACCACCACGTAGCTATCTTACCTCTTGTTGGGTGTTGATGGGTTTTCAGGACCAAACGACGAGCAAATGGTTCAATTGAGCATCGTAAAGCACGCTTGGTAGCCAAGGACTATCACCAACAAGCCGGAGTTGACTACTCTGAGACTTTCAACCTGGTGGTCAAACCGACAACTATCCAAACCATTCTTTCCATCGCTATTACTGAAAGATGGGATCTTTGGCAGCTTGACATTCACAATGTTTTCCTGCATGGGGACCTCCACGAACAAGTGTACATGACTTAACCTGTTGGTTTCATCAATCCGAACTTTCCTACTCATGTGTGTCAACTGAATAAGGCTATCTACGACCTTAAACAAGCTCCCAGGGCATGGTTCTCAAAGCTAAGTACCCGTCTCCTTGAGCTTGGTTTTTCATCTTCTAATGCCAACCCTTCTTTGTTCATTTACAAGCATGCTTCTGTTACATTATATTTCTTTGTTTATGTAGATGACATAATTCTCACTGTGTCACATTCGGATGCTATCTCCAATGTTCTTCATTCTCTCAATTTATCATTCCCTATCAAAGACCTTGGACCACTTCGGTTCTTCCTTGGTCTTGAAATTAATTCACCCCCCATTGGACTCCACTTATCACAAAACAAGTATATATGTGACATTCTCAAGTGCATTAACATGGACCTTGCTAAACACATCACCTCGCCAATGTCCACCTTTGTGCACTTATCACTCATTGATGGACCAGCCTTCATCGATCCCACTCTCTATAGAAGCACTGTTAAGAGTCTACAGTACTTGTCTCTTACTCGTCCCGATCTTGCCTTTGTTGTTAACAAAGTGACCCAATTTATGCATGCACCCAAGTTTCCTCATTGGTCATCACATTTGGCCATGCTCAAATTATTCCTTGCATGCTTTTTCGGATGTCGATTGGGCAGGATGCCCTGATGATCGACTCTCCACTGGCTGTTTCTGTGTTTTTCTTGGGTCAAACATCCTATCTTAGGGTTCCAAGAAGCAAAAAACCTTCACTCATTCCAGCACTGAAGCTGAATACAAAGCCCTTGCCAAAATCACTGTCGAGCTCCTATGGGTCCAGTCTCTCCTCAAAGATCTGGGTATTTTCCTCTTCCATCTCTTTGGTGTGACAACCTCGGCACCACTTATCTCTCTGCAAACCCAATTATGCACTCCTGAACCAAGCATATGGAAATAGACTTCTATTTTATCCATGATCATGTCTAAGCCAAAACACTGTTGTATTCATCTCCTCTCGTGATCAGCTTGCAGATGTATTTACTAAAGCTCTAGCATCCTCTCAGTTTCTCCAGCTTCGAACGAGTCTCACCATGGTGCCCCTGTTGAACTCGCGGGAGGGTGAAAGCACTACAATTGCCATTGCCTCCAAGTCAGCTCCACGCAAGGCCTTCTCTGCGCAAGACTCCAACTCAGCATAACAACAAAATCTTCAATTATCCTTGTCAACAAAATCCTCTAGAATATCTTCTTTGTAAGTCTATTTTCATTTTGTTGAGAATTGTATAAAGGAATCTTTTCCATTATAACGATCCTACGTTGGGTGTAGAAGCACTAACGCACACTAGTTGTTTGTCGGTGTGCCCAACTTGTACAGTGCTCCTTTTCTTCTTTAAAAGGTCTCTGTATTCAGAATATTTCTTAAGACAAATGAATATACAAGTCTTCAATTTTACAAACCTAATATTACATGCTTCAGAAAATAAAGAGATTTAAAAAATGTAGTCCATTTAAAAAATGTGCCTGGTGGCACTCGATCGAGTACATATGTAAAAACTTCCAATGGAAGTCCAGTAATTCCAATAAAACGGATCTTCCCTGCTTCCTTCAATTTCTGAAGGGCGGGAATAGTTTCGTTGACAACCTGTTAACAAAACCATTTAAAGAATCCAAGTGTCACCACCACAATGAATTTTACAACAGCCATCAAGAAGCACGCAAATACACAGAAATATCATAATTCGAAGAGTCCACATTCAAAGAAAGTAAACGAGTTTAATTAATTAAGCACCTGATCCAGAGATCCAAATTCAATGAAAATGTGGAAGGGAAGCACAGAATAGACGTGAAAATGTGCAGGTTAGTACAGCTACTCAACTGCATCTTGGATCAAGAGAACCAAGAAGAAAAGAAGGTTAAATTTGAAGTCCAACACTACACACACACACATACATTTAAATGATAATTACAGCACATAATGCTGTAATGAGTTTTTCTTTTGTTAGATTCACATTACAATAAATATAGGTTTTAGAATGCTTTTCTTTCTTTTTCTTTTTCTTTTTTAAGTAATATAGATTTTAGAATGCTAGAACGGTATTACTTTAATGAGTTCTGAGTTCTTGAAAAGTGTTAAGCAATATGAAACAAGAGAAATAATATTTATAATCATGGAGTGCGTAAATGTCGTTCAATGTTTTTGAAAAAAATGAATAAATATGGAACCTATATGAAAAAAAAATTAATAGTAGACATACTCCACTCTTTTTCAAAATGACTATACAGTACTTATACACTCTACGATTATATATAGCATTACTCTTCTTCTTTAATATAACATTCGGCTCTTTAGCTAATCCATGATGCTAAAAAAGTAACATACATATATTATATCAATTATTTGTATATTTATTTTTGTTGAATATCTTAGCAGTTGTAACGACACCTCTTAATGAGAAATAAAGAATACGAACCCTAATTAAGAGTTTGTTTGGAGTTGCATTGAAAATCTTAAAATATGTTTAAATAGTCTTAAAAGTTTTTACAGAAAGAATAGATTGTTTGGGTGTTAAATATTAAAATATTTTTTAATTTCAAATAAGTTAAAAAATACATTTAAAAAAATAATATTTTAATAATTTTCCTCAAACATACTTTTTCATAAAAACGTGCTTTTGTATGTATTAGCACAATTTTAAGATTACGGTAGGAAATAAAGCTAACAATCTCAAACATGATAAACTAAATGCATGTTTGTGATTGTAGTGAGAAATATAACTTACAGTTTTATTATGACTTATAGCTTATAACTTAAGTAATAAGTTTTACTAGTAAAAAATTATTTATTGTTTGGTAACCACATATTTAAAGTACCTTCAAACATGTTATATTTGTTTGAAAACAAATTTAAAAAGTATTTTTTGAGGTAGAAATAACGATTATTTAAATTTTTAAAGATTATAAATGAACATATCCTTAAAAATTTGAAAGTTGTAATTATCTTAAAGTTGTATAAGTATTTTCATCAATTGAAAATTTTTTTAAAATTCAAATTACGTTTCGCATTATCTGAAAAAGTACGTTTGAGGAAAAGTACCGAAATGATGTTTTTCCTTAAACATACATTTTAGTTTATTCGTGATTAAAAGTGTTTTAATATATAACACTCAAACAATCTAATTTTTCTATTAAAGAATTTTTAAGACTATTTAAATACTTTTTAAGACTTCTACTGCAACCTCAAAGCTTTATCACCCGGAATCAGCCGACCTAATATTTGATGCTGTTTGAACACAAAAAAGAATATATTTAAACTGCAACAGGCATTAAAATATATAGGAGAAAAATAAGCATAAGTACTATTCGTAAAGAAAAAACATTAACCTCGTCCACCTTCTTTTTATTTATTTATAATAGCCATCACTACTTAATTAAGCTCATAATTGAGCTCAATGTAAGTGTAACAAAAAAACTTAAAATTATATATATAAATTTATTATGCATCAGCCACTATCCACTCTCACGCTTCATATTTATAATTTTTTCATAGAGTGAAAGTATTTTTCATAAAATATGAGATATTTTTCATAGAATATAAAATATAGAATGATGAATAATAACTAATGATAAAAATTTTCATATAAAAATATATATATACACACACTATCAGATGTGTCCTTCAAACCACACCCTGCAGTGACGAGGTAGTTTGGTTTTTTATTTTTTAATCTTATCCTATTTTTTCTTCCTTTTTGTTTTTTAATTCGTTGTTACAACAGAACCGTATATATATATTTTCTAATTCGTTTTCTTTAAGTAAACGACAAGAATAATGGACCCGTAGCTAGCGTATGCTCTAAAATGATGAACTCAAATCATGAATTAAAGTAATTAATAATTAATGATATAAATTCTGGACAAAATAAGTTGGCAAGTTGCTATTATTATAAGCTAATATATATTATAGTTTTTAATCCGCATAAAAGATTTATATCAACCGTCACTCCCCCCAAAAAATAAAATCAAAAGTAATGTCTAAATTGTACGGGGACAAAAATCTATTAATTCTCTTAATTAGTAGCAGGAAACTGATCATGATTATGAATGCTTGTAATATAATCCAAAATAAATATAAAAAAAAAGTCATAACTTTTAATTGCATCGAATCAACAAACGTTTGGTAGTCTCGAAAATAAGATATGAGTTGAAATTAAAGTTAAAATTTGAATAAAATATTATTAAAATATATTTTTTTAATATTATTCTTGTTTTAAAATTTAAAAAAATTGAATTGTTTATTTTGTTTTATGCAAGAATTTAAAAAAGTTGTAATGATTAAATAAAATAAAATGAAAATGATTGTGAAAATAAACGAGACTATTTAGGATGAAAAGTTGCAAGCCACTCGCTCGGGTAGTTTGCACTCCCCACGCACCCTTAGCAACCCGCACGAAAGAGATATTTTTCGTTAGAGTGATGCTAGGCTGTCATCCAACAGTGACTGTCCAGCAGCCTAGACAAAACTTCTCTTTTTTATTTTTTTATTTTCATATTTTTTTAATATCTTTAAATATTTTTAAAAAATAAAAATATATCAATATACTAATAATCACTTCTTTAATTACTAGGTAAAAAATAATTATAAAAATAAATAAATATATAAACGATCAAAATGAAAGAACAAATTAGTATTACTTTTTTTTCTTTTATCATTTCTCGTTTTATATCCTTTATTTTTTTATTATTATTATTTTTTAAGTCTTCTCGGAGATGCTGTCTTAATTTTTAGGCCAGAATTCTGTTTTCATTCGATACATATTACAGTACTAACGGAGATAAATAAAACAATTAATAATTTGAGAAACCCAATGAATAATATAATAAATTAGAAACTTACACTTTTTTTTTTACAAACGTAATTATAGAATCATAACTACTTTAATATTGGATTATAAAGAAAAACTACTTTAATATTGAATCTAAGTTATTTTACCAATATCAATTCATGAGCTCAATGACCAGCCTATAAACATATATATGCCAATTTTTTTATGGGTTAAGGCTCGAGTGCCAATGTTACGAACCCAGAGAGTCATGAGTTGTAGTTGGCTAATCCCACGTGAAAAAAGTTTGAATGTTTCCTTAAACATCAACAGAAACGTAGGATTACCGAGAAAGCTTAGCAATAGGGATATATGACATAAAAAATTGCATGCGTTTGGTGCCTCAAATTAAGAGGTTGTACAAGTGGTTAACCATCTTGACGTCTTCAGAGAAAAAAACCCTAGCCGCCCCCTCCCCCTCCCCGGCTCGGGGTCTCTCTCGTAAAAACTTAAAAAATTCAAATCTGATTTTTGCGAAAGGGAGATGGTCTTGCCTTCCTCCCCCTCTTCTCTCTCTTCCCCTCTTTTCTACATTCATCCTCATTGTCTATCAAGATTTTATTTATTTATTTATTTTTTATTTTCTTTAAGGTCAAAAAAGATAAATTTACAGCATTCTAGCAGCTTTCGAGAAACACGTGTGGTACAAGCAGATTCACATATCGAAAATCGTTTGGAAGAAAGTCGTGGTTTTACGAAAATCACCATGTGTGAGTCTCACACGCCGCCGACATCTGCACGTGATCCTCATGCGCCACCCCTTCCAACAGCTCTTCTTGACACACATCCCAGATCATCGGACTCACCACCACCAGACCTTCTGACTTTTGTAACTGAAAACAGACAAATGTGTTGTCTTCACAAGCCATCACAGGTTTTGACGTCTATCGAAGTTGGTCCAAACTGTAATCCATTTTTTTCGCATCTATCTTACTGTTTTTTTTTTCCTTATTGTTAATCAAATAAAAAAAATTCGTCTCTCAGACGTTTGTCTATAGAGGTTAAGTCATCTTTTTTTATGAAGGATGAGGTTGAGTTTCTATTTAGACAAAGAGTATTGTCTTTTGGATATTTGTCTATCGAGAATATCAGCAATAGTAAAAACCAGACCAATCACAAAAAAAAATAGTATACTAGTAGAGTTCCAATACATTATTTTAATTTATGATGTCATGCTCGATATGGAAACATTCCAAATTAATATATACTGTCATGAATATAAACTTTTCTGATGACAATTTTCTTTTGGAAGAAAAAAAGAAGTCGTACAAGTATCAATCATCACTGAATCATAACTAGCACAAGTGTCAATTATCAGCATAAATTTTAGAATTTACAATAAAAGATATATCAACATCAAAAGTTAATGATCTCATGCATGCATAACATTTAATGAGTATTTAATATTTTCTTAATCATGATTTATTGATGACAATAAAAATTGTGAATCTTTTATATATTTAAGTTTTAGAGTTCGAATAGCAACGTTAATACATCAAGATCTCATTTTGCGCCAATCCCAATATTATAGAAAGGGTAATAATATTGTTATATCATGTACTACTATAATTTTGGGCTGTTAAAAAAATCGTAAAATCAACCGGAACTGACTCAGACCGGCTGCTGGAGCTTGGAACTGGCCGAAATTGACCTAAAATTGATCGGCCGACTGTTGAATTTAGCCAAAACCAATATCCAACAGTTCAATCCCAGTTTGAGATTGGACCAGACCGTTGAACCGATCGATACTTGAAATTTTTTTTTTAATCATACATATATCAAACGACGCCGTGTCACTTAAGTGAGTGAAACAATGTCGTTTTGGGACTTAGTGTTTGAAAAAAATAAAAAAAAAATGGCGCCGTTTGGCTCTAGGATTTAAACACACACACTCACCCTTCTTTTTTATCGTTTCTTTCTTCTCCTTTTTGATTTCACATCTCAGTTCACAGCGCCGCCCCCACCTCTCTCTCTCTCTCTCTCTCTCTCTCTGGGCGCACGCAGCCGTCTCTCTCAGTGTCTCACGGCGCACCTAGTCGCAGCCACCTCCATCGCCATCTTTCTCTCTCGCTCTCTCTCTCAAATTGCAGCTCGCAGCTCTCAACATCACCTCTCTCAAATCGCAGCCACCTCTATCGCCACTGAAGACACTGTCGAATCGACTGAAGTTACGCCGAGACCAATATAGATGATTTTCTCCCCCTTCACCAACGGGTTTCGGTCGAGATTCATAGCATTTCAAGATATTGGTGTTGTTTCGAACCTTTGGTTTTCACCCCTACTATAATTTTCACTACATAGCCTTATAAACTCATAATAATTAAGTCAAACCATACATATATATATATATATATATATATATATATATATTACAATATTGGTGATGTGTTACCAATGATCATATAAAGGTGGTTGTAAGATTTTTATAGTAAATTTGACATTTTCCTAAATATTAATTCTTTCATCGACAAGTCTTCTGGTAATCGAGCACTAGTAGTGCATGGTGACTACCAATATATTATAATACAAATTAATTAAATTAATGGAATTAGAGAGAGATGCCTCCATCCTCATATAATTAATTTAAGGGCGCAGTGGAACCATATATATATATATATATAGAGAGAGAGAGAGAGAGAGAGAGAGAGAGAGATTCTGAACTTAATATTTAAGGTATTGAAAAGGATGATCATCATGCCTTTGATCTTAAAGGTATTCGGTTGTTGGGGAAGCCTGTACGTAGTACGTACGTAATTAATATTATATAGGCTACTTAATTAATGAATTCCAGCCATTATTCGAACCATGAGTACTAGATCATCATCGAGTTTGCGTATTAATTTCCTTTATATATTTGGTTAGCCAACTGCAATTAAACCATCTGCAATTCGATATTGATCATCATGCCACCATATTTGCATGGAATTAATCTTGATTATGAAATCTGTGATCCATCTATTCATTTGGGCCACAACTCCGCGAGTACTGCCCTAGCTAGCTAGCTAGCTATTTCGATAATGATTAGCTTCAATATTAATTATGAAAATTTAGCAGATTTGGCCAACCATTTGAATCCAATCGACATGATCCAGTACCTAAGGCTGGACCCACAAATTAATTAAGCATATATATTTGACAAGGAATATTAAGCACTATTATTCCACGGCAATTAAGGAGAGTCAATATGTACTACTTTAATTACCAAAAAAAGAGATCAGATCGAGTAGTCATGAATATATATGCATGTCAAAAGTACTACATAAATATCCTAATTAATATATAATTTATTCTAGCAGCGTCAAAAGAATTACCGGATGATCAGCTTCCAATTAAGGTTGCGGGTGACGTACTAATTTCCATTAATGTCATTATTTGAGGCTAGAAACGCAATTTACTAATTTCCAGCTTTTTTCTGAAGAAATTAAAGAAGGTTATATATATATATATATATATACATAATTGGTTATAAACGACAAATGATCAGGAAAAACTCAGGCCATATATCTTACGTTGTCAACAAAGTTAATCATCATGTGTGTAATTAATGTAACTTAATTAATTACATGGTCAATATAAGTTTAATTTACATTCAACCTTTAGTAACCTTTTCATTATATATATTTTTCCCTAGCTTATAATTTCAGAATTAAGTAATTCACTCAGTACATTGTAATTAATTAAATTCGATCGGCATACATAATTATAGAAAAAACATGATGCATATATGCACCCGCGCGACATCAATCTGATCACCCCATGACTATCTATATATATAAATATATATATATATATATATATATATATATTTATATATAACTGTACTGGATCGTGAAGAAGACAATTCTTGCTATAGTATATTACTCATGATCGAAGAAAGCGCGCAATATCATTCAGTTCATCCATCTAAATTAATACGTACGCTATATATATAAATCTTAATATATAATTCATCCATGTACTACGTATTCTAAATCGAAACAAACAATATTTTATACAAATCATGATCTTGAGCCCTACACATGAACTAATAATTACATATTGGAGCATATATACCATATTCGAAACTCGATCAGTTTTATCCTATAAAAATAGGCCTGGCCCCAGCTAAAATGAAGCCTTAAAACTAATCACAATCGCTTTGGATCCAACTAAACTTGGTAGTAAATCGTCGTGTATATATACATATTGAAATTCTTAACAATTTTTTTTATTAAACACTTCCTAACATTTGGAAAGAGATAAATATTACAAAAGTATATTTTACTGTATTAAATATTAAATGTTGCACGTGGTTAATGTGCAGGTTCCAACATTAAATACAATGAGCTTTGCATGATATAATGTCTATGTTTATTACAATTATAAATAGTCAAAAAATTTCTAATCTAGTGTATTTTGCTTGTACCATACCCATAGTGGACATGATATATTCATGACATATTGTCTTTTTTTTTTTAAGAGAAATACTTTTTATTCATAAAAAAATTTTACAAAAATTTATCTATAAACTAATATGATTTGATATAATACGTTAAATTATAAATTTATTTTTATTAAATTATAAAATTAAAGTAATGTATTATATCAATTCACAATAATTTATGATTTTTTTTTTTTTGTAAAGTTTATTTATGTTGTACACTTCTCTTACATTAATTCGTGAGTTATTGATAGGTTTTTTGTGGTCCAAAATTTAAAAACGCAGCAAGAATACCACAAAAGGGAAGAAAAGCGCCCTCGGTTTTGGAAAACACCTGTCAGCAATCTACAGGATGCGGTTACCTTCATTTTCTACTTGAAAACTACTACTTAGACTTATAAAATTAATCGATTATAAGTTTTATTTTTATTTTTTTAAATAATGATAAAAAATGATTATTAATGAATTGATATTTTTAAAAAAATATATTTTAAAATATATTAAAAATATTGAAATAAAAAAAAAATGCGTTTATACTTGTCGGTCAGTTGTCTTGGTTAGAAATATCGTCCGTAGCATTATCCTTTCTAATTTTTCCACGAGTCCGAGAATCCAGGTACGAGGAATCCCGATCTCTCCCCACTCGTCTCATAAAGCTACGAAACACTCGCTCCGTGGTGGCGACACTTGTCCATAGCAATCTGTTTCTGAGACGCCCAACTTTGCTCCGGATGCGGTCACAGCGTTTCACACTCCTTCGATAGATTCTCCCCGAAATTGTCAACTCAACTGAGCGAGTACGATTCTTTTAAACACTCGCGTGAGTACACCAAGCAGCCAATCGTTGAAACCATTTGGTGGACTTGGGGTACAGAAGACAGCTAAATTATTTCCATAAATAAATACCGACAAAGGTTTACTTCCTAAGGGATGGCCGCTCCCCAACTTTCCATAAAAGAATAAAAATTCGCACCAGATTGCACATCTCAGGTTAATTATTTGGGCTTCGTCTCTCCTTCCTCCTCCATTGAAGATCCAGACAAGTAAGCTCAGTTTTTGCATCTTCATCTTGCTTTCCTTCACTATTATTATTGTTTGCTGATCATTTGTTATCTTTAGCAGAAAGTTTTCTCTCCTTTTCTTTTCTTATTGATTATTAGGGTACCGTACTATTTATTATAAACTCCTTTTGTGCCGATCCAGCCGACAAGAGGAGCGAGCTGGAAACACCGAGGATTATCGGAGAAGCTGGAAGGTAAGATCGATGGGGAGAGGGAAGATAGCAATCCAAAGGATTGATAATTCCACAAGCAGGCAGGTGACTTTCTCAAAGCGTAGAAAAGGGTTGCTTAAGAAGGCCAAGGAGCTCTCAATCCTTTGTGATGCAGAAGTTGGGGTCATTGTCTTCTCCAGCACCGACAAGCTATACGATTATGCTAGCACAAGGTTTCATTCTCTGATCAATAAAGTTTTACATATTTATCAATAATTCATAAGCGATTTAAGTTTTTCTACCTACATTTGTTTCTCAATCTTTTGTTTGTGTGTTTCTTTTGATTAGTTCTTTTACAACATAAATCATCATGTTGCAGATAATTAAATTATATATATTTTTAGGTATTTAATAGAAATAATAATAATAATAAGGTGGGCTGCAGCCTGCTGATCATTCGAAGAAATAGTACTGTGTGGATTATGCTAACATATTGTATTAAGCATGCTTTCATTTTGAAGAACCTTGAATATTGACATGCATCTACTTCAACCTTGAAGACGGCCCGTAAGCTAATTTATTCCATGAAACCATCGATCTTGTTTCAACAAAGAAACAGACTTTTGGAATTTTAAGATACTTCTGTTCAAGTTCAATATTGATCGAGGAATCAAACTTCCAGCTAGTTTGTTTAACTTGGAGTAATAAAATCAAGTTAGCTAGGGACATTTTCAAGCAAAGTTTTAGCTGGTGAAACTTTTACTAGTTTCCTAAGGAAGATCCAAGTTTCCACATCTGTTTTAGTTTGACAAAAATGGATGGACTTGACTCTTAGAATGATAAGTGGAGAAGTAAAAGTAAATCTTGATTTTGACGCAGATGGTCATGAATCTGTAATTTGTGCGTGTTTGTGTGTCTGATCTATATCATGTATGTATATATATATATATATATGATTATTCTGTCTAGAAATAGACTCATTTCAAGTTTTGATATTATAAGAACATTTTTTTTTTTTTTTTCAGAAAAATATATATCTTCTTTCATCGTACGGTACTTTTTTTTTTCGTGTAAGGGAGGACGGGACCTCCATACTTTATTTCATCATACAGTACTTAATCATGTTGTCAATTCAATAAACTAATGGTGATTTCGAAAAGCATGATCATCTCTATAATATTAATGCTGTTTTTGGTATTCCTCGAATTAACCAGTTTGCATATTTATATTTATAAGATTATCTTAACAAAAGGTTATATACAAATTAAGAAAAAATTCAAGAGATTAATTGGACAGATGATTAATTGGTAACCTGCGCTGAAGCAGTTTGATATATATATTACAAGTCCGACACAGCAATTCTAATCACAACAGTAACCACCATAGTATATTTCCATTGGAATCGATGACCATGATAGCAAATGATCATGCATGCATGAATCGTTTAAAACAAATATTATTTCAAAAAAGGGAGATATGCATGTAGTTTTATCCTTCGTTTTTGGTTCAATGCTTTCGAATTTTTCAGTTAGCGAGGTTCCAATTGCATGCAAAAGTTCAAAACTCTATATTGCACCATTATCCTTTAATTTGAAGAGTATACCGTACAATTTTCCTTAAAATCTCTTAGACAATATTAAATATTTAATAAATATATAAAATCCATTTCGTATATCTATCTCTATATCTCTTTTTAATTAAACTCTAGAATTTTGGATTGATCGAATTCAAGACTTTCTTCTGCTTATTTTTTGTGACGGCTGCATCTGTCGCAAAAGTCAAAATCTGTTGTAGTGTACACACACATTAAGGATTGATAACACATCATGAATAGGCACACTACATTAATTATATTCTTAATCAAAATCAATTTACAATTACATCCACTGGATAGTAACCAACATTTTAAACCAGCAACAGTACTAGCCAGCATGTATCTAATTGTTTCCTCAATTTTTTAACATTAACCCAACAAATTAGTTAATTTATAGTGCTTTCATCTGTGATAGTATGATATTTAGTCAAGTGACAATGAAGAATGAGAAATATAGTTCTTTCTCTCTGTTCTAATAAATGTCTGCAGAAGGTTACTTTGATTATCATGATGATTATATATATATAATGCTGCCCAATGTGTATTTTCAGCCTGAAATCTGTTGTTGGGCGTTACATCAAAGAAAAAGAGAAAGCGGACCAACAGTACAATCCTGCTAATATGGAAGTCAAGGTAATTATTGATTATGCCTAGCGCACACACGCATATTCCTAGCTCCACAAGTTCATGCATCAATTAATACTAGATCAGGCATGCATATGTATACTATTATAAATCATGTTTTATCCATGACTATACAAAAAAGCAACAAATTACCGACGATAAAGTAATTAACTTGTAAATCATCATCGATCTAGTACTGCAGGTTATTAATCACCTTGCATGTTATATGCTTTTAACTCACTTTCCATGCCAGCCATTCATATATTATAAACATATACTCAAATAGACAGTTTGACTAATATAGTTAATTAATAATGTGTATATATATATATTATATTAAGGAGAAATATAACTTAATTAGCCATAAAGAGATTTCATAAAAGTAAACCTATAAACTGATGTGACTTGATCTTATAATAGGTTAGAATATTCTAAAGTCACTTTTGTTACAAAGTAAATTTAATGTATCATACAAAATTATATCAGTTTGTGAGTTTATTTTTGTGGGATCTTTTTGTGATTGTAGCATTTGATCTCATGATATATTAATTAACTGCTATATATGCTTATACATGACTATTCATGAGAGTTTTTAAATGATTTAGTTATGCATGCATCATGCCGTCTTCTAAATAAAGAATCGAAGAAAAGATATATTTAGTCATGCAGCCTTATTACATGACTTAAAAATGAAACGATCATTATGATCCATATTCGATCCATAGACTAATATCTACTGCATGCATGATAGTTTTGGCAAAGGGAGGCGGCAGCCTCGAGGCAACAACTGCAGTACATGGAAGAATGCCACAGGTAGAGTACTCATTTCAAGCTCAATAAAATGAATATCAAACAAACCATATCAACATTCAAATTGAAAACTATTAAATTATTAATGCGAAAGAAACGCAATGAGTACAGTAGGTTAATTTCTAGTGTGGGGTTGGAAAAAGCATGCCTTTATGATCAAGCACTTGTGTTCAAACCATATCTAGAATTACACTCACAGCTCCAAGCCTAACCTCAACTAAATTAAGTTCAGCCCAAACTCAGTTTTCGCTTTTTGGGTCAGCCGTAAAACCTCCCTTCATTTGCTTCCCTCCAGCTCCCAGCTCAAAATGCACGGCCTCCTGTGGCCAAGTCAAACTTTTAGGCTCAGCTTAATTTGTGTTAGAAGCGTAGATTCAAGGACACGTACTGACTTCTTTCATTCTCTAGCTAGAACTCCGGCCTCTGGTTGAGTAGTCATGACTAGTGCGGATGCAGGTGATGATCAGCATGGATTAGTCCACATACCAGCCATATGGGTATGACGAGGATGACTTGAATCATCTTCAAAGGCATCTTCCAACCTGCTAACAGCAAGTCATGTTAACACAAATAAGTTAATAATAAACATGATTTGACGGGTTGTAAGACTTTTGTAGTAAAACTTAAAAATGTGTTAATTTAGCACTAATTTCCTTTCAGTATATAACCTACAGTACTTGAAACTATTATGCATGCATGCAGGCACTTGATGGGCGAAGAACTTTCTAGTCTGAGAGTTGAAGATCTACAAAACCTAGAAACTCAGCTGGAAATGAGCTTGAAGGGTGTTCGAGAGAAGAAAGTATGAGAATATTAGCCTCTAGTACTTGCGATTTAATCCAGCAATTCAAAATTCCACGAATAGATAGCACACACTTTGAACCTTCACGTAGCTATTCTTTTTAGCAGGAGAAATATTTACTGACCAAATTAATAAAAGAACTAAACCAGATCAAGGTTTTCCAGGAAAAAAAAAAAGGCTGCAATATTTCCCCTAGTTTATGTTTTGCTGACGATTCCACTTAATTCATAAGCTAACTTTCTTTCATATCATTGTAGGGAAACCTCATTCAACAGGAGAATCTAGAACTCTACGAGAAGATAAACCTCATTGGCAAAGAAAACGAGGAATTGAAAACGAAGGTACGTATTGATGATCTAGCGGCCAGATAACGATATATAATTATGCATCGATCCGTAAATTGAACCTTTTGATCTTTTCTTCTTTGTATTTCTTTCAATATTTTAGTACGTACATACATGAAGAGCTAGCCTAGCTTCAGAGGGGGAAAGAGAGAACGAAATTGAACACCAATTAATAAGCTAGATATACATGATCTGCAGGGTCCATGCATGCATGGTATTTATGATCTTGAAACAAAAGAAGGTGAAGGAATTATATATCGATCTTCTACCCAATTATAATTAGCTTTAAAAAGAGGCTAATCTGCACCTTAATTAGGTTTATAAAGCAAGGGAAGTGAACGAAGCTGCAAGTAGAAATCGTATTGCTCCTGCATACACTATCAGCAAAGGTTTCGATCTGCACGCACCCCTACTCCATCTCCAGCTAAGCCAGCCGCAGCCTCAAAACAACGAAGTACTACCAGAAAGGGCAATGAAACTAGGGTACTATAGATCTCCTCAATATATATGCCAACATGCACGCTATATATATATATATATACCATGTCAAGATTATTACGGCAATTACTACTTGTGTTTAAATAATCCATTAATGAGTCCTCGAAATTGAAACAGGTTACAACTACGCTAGCAATTAATTCCATTTTGAGAGCTGCATGCAGTGGATGCCTATCCGTTAGTACTATCCCATGATCATCAGCAATTTGCCGACAGTGGAAAAATAAAGCTTCCAACAGCACTGAGATTCGACGATCGATAAACTAAGCATATATTTTATGAAGCTCAGTGTACGCGAATGTTCTATGTAAGAAGCTTGCCGCAAGAATATTATTATCCACTATCTATGTAAAATCTACACAATAATGTGGGAAAGATTGCACTTGCCTGGCATGTACATATAATAATTATGTTCTAGCGCCTCATGTCTTAAAATTTGTCGCAATCAAACAAATTAATGGACTAGTATTTAAATCATGGTACTGCTACGTACGTGCGTGCATGCTTCTGGTTCGTGCGTATTGTTCTAGCTGTCAACATTTGTCATGATCCAATCAATTGCAGTACTATTGGTTATACTGATAATTTCGGTACCAATGTATCTGTTTGGTCAAAATTTCTCTCTGAACTTTTAGAAGATCATGAAAGGCAACTGTTTTAAAAAAAAAAGAAAAAGAATTCTGGTTTTTCTTGCTTCATCTTTAAAATAATATTGATTGCAATGTACGTACCAAAAAATTAAGCAGTCGGCGTTTTGAAGAATCATGAGTAATTGTAGTTATTACAAATTAAATTGTACGTACATGAATTTGAGATATATTAATTGCATTGACGCGACCAAGTTGAGATATATATAGTCAAAAATGAGCAACGCATGAACAGAAGTTGTGATTATTAATTGGACGATTCTGTGGCATCATGTGTATTTATCGTAATTAATTAACTTATAAAATAGATTCTGTGGCGCCTGCAAGCTAGTAGTACTACTGGCCGGACAAATTAAGGGCCAAAAAAATTAAAGAAGATAAATGAAAAAAAAAAATAGTACTACTTTGTGAAAACTTAGGATCAACTACATGATTTGCATGTGTGAAGTGAACGAAGGCTGGCATCTCTAGCCTTATATTCTGATCTTAGAGTACCCACATGGCTAGCTTATTTTAGCAGACATGCCCGATCGATCCCTAAGGACCACCCTAGTTAGTTAATTATGTGTGTTTAATTAGCGCAGAAAGATCAATTCCTTGGTCATCTGGAGTTTCTGAAAAGGCCCAGTGGGCTGGTTAATAAGGTTTAAAAAGTTGATAATTAACAGAGAGATCATGCTTAATTTCCAACATTGTCTCCGATGATACACCGTGATCAAAGATAAAAGCCGAAGTCTCAAAACTAACAAATCATGCATGCTTGGATACGTGCTGATCTCCTATATATATATGTCCTTACAAATCATGCTTGGACCTGATCCCATCTCAGCCAAATATTCAATCAAGCACTTGTTTATGCTAGCTATATATTCATGTATACTTTCAGGCACCAAAATCTTTTTATCTATTTTGGTTCTTGATCTGACCCGATTCGTTGATTAGATTAATTTACTATATATTGTATTATTCTCTTTATATACGGCCACCAAACTATATTTGCTCATCATTTGAAATAAAATCCTTTTGAGTTCTGTTAACGTAAACAAGCCGTTATATACCTAATCACTTAAACCTTATATATTGATTTAACTTTTTTATTTTATTTTTTTCCTTATTCTTCCTAGCTAGCTAACAGGCCGCGGTGCCTCCAATATTTTTGTAGCTTCAGTACTTTTCTACCAGTACTCAAGCAACAAGTAAGTTTCCGAAACATCATTGGTGCAAAGGCATTTTCCCTTTCAAATAATTATAGCATACTAATCAATAAGTCAACGAAATATAAGTAGTACATGAGGAGGAGAGAATTGAATGCAGCTTCAGTTGAGTACTCAGATTTGTTGCAAGGGTAAAATCGAATGATCCTTACAATATATATATATATATATAAATATACATATATATACAATACGTACAATTTGAAGTATTAAAGGATATAGTTAATCCCCACCATTTGTCTAGTACTCCATGCATATCCCTGATTCATATAAATATACACACACACAAAGTTGATTTAGTGGACAACCATCGACCACTATGCCCTTGGCTGTTGGACATGTTGCTAATGGACAATGTTCGCCATCGGTACCCCACCAGGTCAGACCTTTCCCCTCCATGCCCACTGTAAAGTAGAGTAGACTCCCAGGAAAGCCACCCCAGTATCCAAAGCTGCTGAAAGAATGTAATTGTACCTATCCCACCACTCCTTTCTGTAACGGAAGATGAAAAAGTTGAAAATTGTTCCTACAATAAACCATGCATTGTAGTTCACTGGAGTTGCTGGTGGCATCATCCCAGTTGCTCCCAGAAGGACTGGAAGATTTATAATAAGGGGAATCCACTTTTGCCCAGGAAATGCCTTATGCAATATCCAAACAATAAATGGTCCTATTGCACCTCCGAGGAAGAACCAATTCATCATCCCATAATTTCCAAGAGTCCCAAAGATCCGTTTTGGTCCAACCAGACCCCAAATAACGGATGCGTCAAAGAAGACTCGATCCGAAGGGCATGTCGAGGGGCTGTCAGAGGGAAGGAGATCATCCTGGCATATGCTCTCAATTGAGTACAGCAACCACTGCAAGGTTGATGGTTCCAGCCAAGATTGTTCCAATGAACTAGAAAGGTACATGCACACCAACACGACAATGGAACAAAATTTCTCAGAAATGATTTTTAGAATATGAGCAAAAAAAGCATACAGATACTCATGGAGAGTTAAAAAATCATCTGAATTGTCATTCTAATACAGTGAAGTTAGATGAAATCCCATCCCGTACTCATCTAGTACACCTTGCTTAGTAGTTGAATGGGACGACTTGGAGGTTGAAAGAAGGATATTGACATTAAAGACTCGACATTCTCAACTTCTATATATTTCAACTTTGTATGCTACTATATGTTATTGCCCATTAAAGTCAAATTAGTAAGATCTTTCCAAATTAACAAACGCTAGCAAGGTCTACTCTCTTAACAATGAAAGTCAATGTCAGGTGAATGGTTATTTCTTTTGACTTGTCAATAGCAGGAAGGAGAATTATACCGGAATCAAGAACATTGATCTTGAGGAATCTTCATGTAGTGTCCTAGCTTGAAGTCACTGAGAAAGGAGACAGCCTGAGCCATGCTCATATATCCATAGGTTTTAAAGCAAACATTGGCTATTGGTCTTCCTGTGTATATTAGACCCATTGCATACTCTGTGATAATGTTTAGCCCTGGTGTCTGTATATAGAGCATCAAATTGTTGATGGTAAAATTAAATTTTTTATGTAAATATGAGGGATTGAAACATGTGCTCATATTAATGCTTGAATTAGAGAAGATTATGTTAAAACAAGCTTAAATAATAGACTCTGGTAATCATGTAATTATACTCATTCATCTAAGTGGAGTTGTCCTAACATTAATATATAAATAATATCTCGTTGTTTGACCTTAATCAGAATTGTAGAAATATCATTAAACAAAGTGGTTTTCTTTGAGTTTTATGTAACATGATAAAGTAAATTATATAGTCCGGTATAACACGGCCGCTTGAATGACCACGGCCAACTAGTTAGGCCATCTTGCTGCAAGATAAAAGAAGTATTATCTCAATAACCTGGTTTGTTGTGGCAGTTATGATGCTGATTGGAAGAGTGAAAATAAAGGCAATTGCTGCGGCAAAGAGAAGTCCCCACCATGGCATTCCTGATCATTTAAAAATATGCAGAGTGCTAAGGAAACTGCGAGTGTCGCAACAAGCAATATGTAGAACCACGTGGAAGGTATGTCCTCATATCTCCTCATCAATTTGGTATGGATATCCTCCTTGCCCTTATAAGAACCGTTATACTGCTCATAAATTTTCCTGTCCACGTGGTTGTGCATGAAGTAAGACCTTTCTAACATAACTAGAAAAAATCATGACTTCACAAATATAATACACCAAGGAAACATAAAACATGAACTTTTTTACAAGCTCTAGGATCAACTAGGAATACACACACACACACACCTGCCATTGAAAAAGGCCACATGTGTGAGGGTGGATGCGAGTACTGCAGCAAATCCAAAGCCATAAGTGAGAGCAAAAAACATGCTCAAATGAATCCGCCCTTGCTCCTCATACTTACCTAAATCTAGCTCAAACTTGTTATTGACAATATCTGATATATTGTATATTTGGCCTTGGGCTGTGAACAAATGTGACGAGAAAATAGGAAATCTACTTACATTGTACATGTCAAATACCCAGTATGCTTTAGGGATGGCAATGTAGATGATCAATACATAGCCTGCAAAAACGTTGGCGATGGAAAAGAAAGGGCTGACTAGGGGGCTGAGCAAGTAGGATGCCACCACAGACCAGTCAAGTGTGAGAGCTCCGCGTCCGAGGCCTCTCATGCCTGAACCTAGCTGCTGTGACAGAGTTGGGGAATACCCAGCACACCCATGCAGATATGCTTGTGAGTGTTGAAAAATGGTATCCTGGGACCAGGTACCATATGAAACTGCAAATCAATGCAATTAGAAAGAACTTTCCCCGTGAATTTGGCTGGTTGTCGTGTTCATGCAAAGTCCTGCAAATGGTTAAGTATTGAAAATTATATACATAGGCGAAAGTTTATGATGTCAGTTTTATGATCAATCCTTAATTTGCACTTCGGATGCATCTTGAGCATTTCATGACACTGCCTTACTTTGACATGCATTCTCAGTTGCTGAGTTTCAAAAATCTTGGAATGCTATAAAGGAAGAAAATAAATAATCAGACTTTTTATAAAAAAGAAGGTTCCATTAAAAAATAAAAGAGTTTTTTTTTGACATTTTTTCATAGTGTGACTCCTTTTTTTATAAAAGAATTGTGCATGATTTGCCACTTCTACAAATCATTACTCTTTTAACTTTATGCTAAAAATTTTATGTTATACGTAATGTTTCTGTGTATCATGCGCGCTTTGAATTATTTATAATTGTAGTTAATTAAATACTAATTTAATTTAAGAACTATTTTGTTTTAAAGAAATGTTATAAGAGAAGTTTTTATAAATTGGGCGTTTCTTTTGTTTATTTTATTTTTCGAAAGCATTCGTAACATTTGCATCTCTCTTAAAACAAATTATAGGAAACTCATAATAACTCTCACCTGCGTTTTGGTAATAAGAAGCCAACTAGCAACAACGAGATATTGCGATCATAAAATGCTTTTATTGTAGTGACAATACCAACGACGTATGCAGTCCCAGATCCAAATGCATTCCCAGCATTAGCGAAGATGGAAATGAGGACGTGCTCCGTCATATGAAAGGACCTGGGTTGACTGAGAATGTTTGGGATCCAAGCCCGGGAATTTGGAACTTGGTCTTCGGGATCAGGACGGCAGCCATGAAGCGACCGATGGGGAGGGTGGCCACTCGGACGGTTATTTGGGTTATGATGAGGGGCTCAGTACGGTAGGCGAAGAACTGTTTGAGGAAGGAGAGGAGGGCACATGAAAGTAAGCCCAAGAACCACATCCGGAAAGTCCATACGGGAAGGGTATGATCGTCGGTGTTGGCCACGGTTCGCCAGACTTCTTCGATGGGAGGTAGCTCATCCTTGTCCACGTTGCAGGCCAACAGCGACATCAAAGAGGTGGTTCTTTTCTGGGTCTATGAATTTTGCGGTGGTGGTGGCTATTGTATTTAGGGTTGGTGTTTGTATATCCAGTGTACCCATCGAGTGATACAAAAGTAAAGCGGAGGTGAAAGGTGGGTGTTGTTGAACTTGAAAGATGAGAGTTCAATTAGATTTGAATTAATATATAACAAGGTACGATCTTGACTATTTGTTTATTGTTATGCAAGATATTCTCTATCAGGTTTTGCTACACAACCTTCACCACACTTCACACTCTACATTTTTTAAAATTTTTAATTTGTTAATATTTTTTTTTTGAATTTATTCTTTTTAAATTATTTCAAATTTTCTATTCACTATTCATATAATAAATATTTGATAAAACAAAAAAATTAAAAAAAATATGGTGTGTAGAGTGTGGGTGAATAGTAAGAAGTTATGAAAATTTTTTGTTCTTTGTTATCTGTTTAAGAAATCCTTCGAGAATAAAAAAAATTGGGCAATTCACTCAAGCTCTGCTCTTATTTTTCATCTTATGTATGCTGATGATATTGTTATTTTTGCTAATGGTGGCAAGAGGTCTATGAGTGCTTTGATGCAAATTTTGAATTGTTATGAAAAATGGACGAGACAAGTTCTCAATAAGGATAAAAGTACTATTTATTTTTCTAAACATAACCCTGTCTCTAGAAAATGCTCTATTCTTCATTTTACTAATTTTTCTGAAGGTTCATTTCCTTTTAAATACTTGGAAGTGCCTATTGTGGTTGGTAGACTGAAGGCGTGTGATTTTGGTTATTTAATTGGCAATTTTAAAAAGAAAATTACAAGTTAGAAGATGAAAGTACTTTCTGTTGGTGGTAGAATTATCTTGTTGTGGGTCATTAAAAAACTAATGATTTGTATAATTTTTTGGCTAAACGTAAAGATGGTCAGGATGTTCTTATTTGGAATAAGGAAAGTGATGAAAATTTCACTACTAAAAATGTTTGGGATTGTATTAGAGTCTGGGCCGCTCCTTTACTTTGGGCCCATTGGATTTGGGGCAATAATCTTCTTAAGAAAATTTCTATTATGATGTAGAAAGCTACTAATAATTATTTGAGTGTAGATACTAAGATTAAAAAGGTTGGTATCCCTATGGCGTCCAAGTGTAATTGTTGCTCTTCGGGACATACTAAGGACCTTAATCATGTGCTTTGTATAGGTGATATGGCTAGACATATCTGGTGCTTGGCTTCAGTTAGGTGTGCATATGGGCCTCTTTCATACTTGGCAAGAGCATCTTTCATACTTGGCAGGAGCAAGTGAATTTTTGGTTTCACCGTAATGGCAATTCTACTCAGGTCCAGACTGTCTTTGGTTTTCTTCCTTCCATTGTCTCCTAGAAACTTTGGGACTAGCATTGTAAAGCCAGGTAGGAAGGAAAATGTGATATGGTAAATTAGATTTGGCATGCTATTAAACTATGGATTCGCAGAATTATGCAGTTGACCAAGAAAATTGGGAAAGTCCATACCACTGACATGGTTATTTTAAAGAGGTTGGATATTTCGGTGCTTTTACCTGAATCCAAAAAGGTATCAGTGGTGAAATGGATTCAGCCACAACAGAATTGGTTGAAGCTTAATACGGATGGTAGTGGTTTGGGTAATCTATGGCCGACAAAAGCTGGGGGTGTTATACATGATGATGGTGGAAGATTCCGGGCGGCTTTTGGATTCTTTAGAGTAAATTCAGAACACCATGAACCCAAAGCTAGCTGGTTCTCCCCGAAATGCGTTGAGGTGCAGCAGTTGATTGGACATCTAGGGGTAAAGCACTGTTTCAATGCGGGCCGCGAGAGTGGTACCAAATCAAGGCAAACTCTGAATACTAGATATGACCTCAAAACAAGGTCGGCCAGTGAGATGACGGGAGATAAGTTTCATCATTGAGAGAGAAACAGCCCAGATCACCAGCTAAGGCCCCAAATAAACTTGAACACTCAAGTAATCCGTTGGACAGGCGAATTCACATCTCTTACAACCAACACAGTCTTCTGTTCTTGGAGTAGAAGCAATTTGCTTAGTTTTACATCTGTCCCAAGGTATCATCTCTAATACATCTGTGGGGCAGGCTTGAACACATTGACACTTTATACATGTATCATAAATCTTTACTGGATGTGATATTGGATATATAAATTTTTGATCTAGTAAACTTGTAAATGAATTATGCATATATTTAGACACTAGATGAATCAATGATTTACCAGAATTTTTTTAATCAATTTGCTTCCAAATCGACTCCTACGAGATGTCCAATATACTTTGATTTCTTGCATTTTTTGTAAACACGATCAATATGTTATGTATCATCCATGTTAAAATTTACTTTTTTAGTCATTTTGAGTTATGTTCTAGAGGGTTCGCTTTAAAGAAATAAAAAAAAGGAAAATAAAAGGAAAAGAATAAAATGAGAAAGAGAAGCGTGTAATCTAGATAAATGCAATTCATTTACAGAGCCATCTCTTTATCTTTTTGTCAAGAAAAAATTATGGTAGACTAGCCGATATTTATATCAATTAATGAAATAGCCCAATGCAAAAAAAATGCATGTTGGGCCTTTGAAACAGTTCAAATCATTTTTATAATAATCAGTTTGATTTGTTTTACCGAGAAGGTCTACGGTTTGAGTCTGTATAGTCCTATATTATTAATATAACTATAATTAATATTAATTTAACTATAATTAATATTAATTTAACTATAATATAATAAAAATAAAATAGATTTTATCGATATCGATTTCTAATAAAAAATTGTAATAATAAATAATAATAGAATAGAATTGGGAATAGAATTTTAAATTCTAGTATTTGATTGATCTAAGTTAATGTAATTTATTATTTATTAAAATCATCTTTTGGTCAATCGTTGAATTGGATGAAATCAACTTGAATAGACATTATTCTATATAACAATAACATCTTTTTAAAGAATAGCACGCCATAATATTATAAGTAATGGTATCCAAATTATTATTCAGATTATGATTACTAATAGCTAATAATGATGAATATTGGAATTAAATGAACAAAACAATATAAAGAGAATATTCATTGGAGGGGGAATAAATGGACCTATGCACTCCACGACTTTCTTATGTTATGGGGTCCCGAAGACTGAATTTAGCTACCAACCCTAGTCAGCAAGCTGAAAAAACCCTTTCTAATTTCATAATAGTAAGGTAAGTTTCATTGCTCCAACCCGGTTGTTGCTACCGTATTCTATTCTGCCTCCCTATCCTATCTAGTAAGATTTGAAATTTGATTAGTTACTAGGCACTTACTAAATAGAGATAGGATCTTAGTTTCAGTATTTTCCTCCACGTCCAGAAGCAATCTCCTGGGAACTTCAACTGCCAGAAATTTAATTTTTTTAATTGTATTTAATTATTTTATTTTATTTATTTCTATTTCTTATTTCTATTTCATTTATATATAATATAAATTATAATTATATATTATATATAATATAAATGAGAATTTCATTACCCTCTTTGATCTATAAGAGAACGTACAAATATGATTTGAATATCTAGAGTTGTAGAAGTGAATAATAAGTGGAAGAATCAACGTAATTTCATAGAATCATTCGGTCTGAATGCTACATAAAAAACATAAGCTAGATGAAGGAACGGGAAAACCTAGGATGTAGAAGATCATAACATTATTGATTCGGCAGATTTGGATTCCTATATATCACTCATGTGGTAAATCATTATATGATATATATATATATATATATATATATAAATTATACAATCTATATAAGATCCATCGAATCAAATCAGATGGTTCTATTTCTCAATCTTTTCAACCTTGGTTCCGTAGGATCAAGTCAAAAATATTGAGAAAAATAGATAATTCACAACCACTGATAAAGGATTCCTCAAAAAGTTAAGGATTAATAATCCTTTTTAGAAATGGGTGGAGGAGGCCCCATGTAGTCTTTCTTTTCATGGGTGGTGGGTAGGTTTAAGGGGAATATAGGTTTGCATGATCAAGGTATGTTGTTTTCCCAAATATTGATGGCTTGGAGTTCCATATCTCTGAAGAGAAGGAGGTGGGCGCAAAAGCCTCTTCTGGATCTTGATCCGAAAGTGACGATGCAACAAAGGCTATTCGGTCCCCTCTCCCTACAGTTGAGCTAGCTATCGCTTCCTCTTCCTCGCCTCACCCAAGAGTAGTCGCGATTACCCGGCCATTTTGGGATGGGTGCGGGGATGATTGCTTGTTAGCTGGCCTCCCTCCCCTCTCAATCGAAGAATTGAGAGATACATATGGTGAGACATAAAGCCCGTCTTGTTGCCAAATGAACAAAAAGTGACTTTGCCCCCCTTTACAATATGAAGAAAGAAATAAGGGTCGAAGTGTAAACCGCTCACAGTAGTTCTACCTATAGAAAAGATCATGAAATAGGCGATCAGAATTACCCCCTGAAGCCACAGGCAGAACACCAAGTAGAGAGAAGAAAATTACTCTATCATTTTTTACTCTAAAGACGGGTGGAAGATTCCGAGCGGCTTTTGAATTTTGGGAGTTTGTCACCTGGTCTGGCCTTGCTGATGGCATCACGACAACATCCAAAGGTCACCCTTGGATTCTTAAGTAAGGGGGCAAGCAGGAGCACGAAGCGGCAGCAAAGGAAGAAAAAAAGGGATAGGCGGACGGAGGTGAAGCGGCTTACCTTCCTTTCATTCCAATATAGCCTGCGACTTCATCTAAATATGAATCTGAATCTGAATCTTCCTATATTTCCATATTTTTCCTTAACCATAGGTTTTTTTCCCTCGAATAAGTGGAAATACATATACCACTGCCAGTAAGAGGATTGCTAGTTGAACTCCTTTTATCCCCTTCAAACATTAGTAGGATACTTCTAGTTGAGAAAGTCGTTGACTTGGTATGCTTAGGTCATTGTTCTAACAATTTTGCTGAAATGAGGAGTCTGCTGGAAGGAGTTAGAAGTTGCTGTCAACTGGGGTTTCATCAAGTTCACATTGAGACAAGACTCTCAAATTCTTGTTAGATGGCTTACTAGGGGAGAATGTAATATTTGGTATCTTGAGGATTATTGGGACAAGCTTCAGACCTGCTTGTGAAACATGGTTTATAGAGTGAGTCATGTGTTTCGTGAATGAAATGTTGTGGCTAATTTTTTAATTAAGCAAGGAGCTGAGGGTGTGAACATAGACTGGATTGAAGACAAAGATCATTTGCCCAATAAGTTGAGGGGTGTTCTTCGCATAAACAGAATTGAAATTTCTTATTTACGAATTTCGTAGTGAGATATTTGTTACTTTGCACCTGTTTTTCTTTGCTATTATTGTTATTAGTGTGAGCTGACATTTTTCTACAGGATTGTCGATCTTTTTATTTTTTTAAGGTTTGCTTTAAAGTTGATTGACCAGTAACCCTGGGATATTTGTCTATTGTTGCTTTATATTAAGTCCTTTTGGTGCATGAGTTTTGGTCCTTTATGGTTATCTGTAACTCCAGGTGTTTGTCTGTAACCACGATTTTCTTCCGTCACAAGTGAGAGCTATTAATAAATTTGGAGTATCGTCCTTTTTTTAAAAAAAAAAAAACCATAAAAGGAGTACAATCTTGGCAAGTTGGTTTGCTTTGAGGATTTCCAAAGCGGTTTTTTGGAAAGTTGTGTAGTTTAAAAGTGCACATATCCAGATTTTATCAAGTTTGCCGAAGTATTGAAAAAAACAAACATACGAGCGATGACCTCAAAGTTGCCAAGCGGATTTCTCTTTCAAATGAGTAATGCATATGGGCTCACTTTCTCTCCCTCTCTTCTCCTATGTTTGAATAAGGATGTTTGATTCGTGTGCGTCTTTTGTTCTTTCTATTTGTCATTTGCTTTAACAAATAAAAAACATGAATGATCACATTGTTCAATCATTTCAATGCATGATCAAGTCCAATCAGGCTAATTAAATTAAACTATCGAATAATCTGACTTGATATCTATGGGCTAGTTATATTTAGGAATCCTAGACAATCCTACGTGTATATATATACCTTGGTAATATGAAAAAACATCTACCAATTAAAATTCACAGATGGAGATGATATTGAATGTCATACATTTTGCCCTCGAGACATCTTTGTGACCTTTCAGTGAATTGCTCCAAGTAGTTGCAGTTGAGATATTAATTTATGCCGCAAGAAAGATATGATCTTTATAACCAAAATGTGTTCCTAGCCTTGATTATAATTCGGATTCGTGAGATGTAACATCTCAATTGGATCCACAGTTTAAGTTATATCCTTATAAAATGTTTTCCATAAAGGTTGTTTTCTCCACTAGTATGGCTGAAATAAATGACTTTTATATGTTCACATTGAATATATCTAAGCACAACTCTCATGAACACTCAAGGGGAAAAAAATCTCACAGCGGCAATTGGCATCTTAAGAAGTCTGCTATATTCTCCCAAGAGGCTTTCCTCTCAAACTTTCCACAAACGAAAAATACAGACAACATGATGAATAACAGAAGTTTCCTCTCAGTAAGATACTGCAAATTTAAGTTGAGACTAACGTTAGTTGGAATGCATTTTGAAGTTAAATTACATGAGTTGTTGCTCTAAAAGTTAAATACAAAGCATTACTGAACTGGACAATTATCAACCGCTATGCCGGCCTTTGCTGTTGGACAATATGCCAAATCACAGTGTTCACCACCTGTTCCCCACCAAGTCACACCTTTTCCCTTCATGCCCAGTGAAAAGTATAGCAGCACTCCCATGAAAGCAACCCCAGCATCCAATGCTCCTGAAAGAACGTAATTGTACCTCTGCCACCACTGCTTTCGATACTTGAACACAAAATAATTGAAAATTGTTCCGACCAAAACCCAAGAATTGTAGTTCAAGGGTGTTGCCGGTGGCATATTTCCAGTAGCTCCCAGGAGGACTGGAAGGTTAATCAATGGGATCCAAGATTGCTTGGGGAATGCCTTGTGCAATAGCCAAATGATAACTGGCCCAATCAAACCTCCGAGGAAGAACCAGTTCATGGCCTCGTAGCTTCCTAAAGCTCCAAAGATTCGTCTCGGCCCCACCAAGCCCCATATCACAGATGCATCGAAGAAAACTCGGTCGTTAGGACATGTCCAGGGACTGTTGGCGGGAAGGAGTTGTGGCTGACATATATGATGAATGGAGTTTAGAAGCCACCATGCCACTCCCATGTTGATTGTTCCGGCAACAATTGTTCCTACAAACTAGGTATACATATAAAACCAATCAATGTCTTTGGCGTAGATTCATTTCACCAGTTGTTACATATGATGATGTAAGAAGTAAGGAAGTATGAAGTATCTATACCTGAACTAAGAACATTGATCTGGGTGGAATCTTCATGTAATGTCCTAGCTTGAAATCACTGAGGAAGGACACTGCTTGAGCCATGCTCATATAGCCATAGACTTTGAAGCATACATTAGCAATTGGTCTTTCTGGATATATTAGACCCATTATGTACTCCGTTATTATGTTTAACCCTGGTGTCTGCGTATATAGAGCATCACAAGATCAGTGAAAAAGTAATAGAATTTTGACGTAGAATATCGGGACGTGCAAATGTTTACTCGCTAAACTGATAAAGAAGGGGAAATTAGCAAACTTTTTCACAATCACCTGGTTTGTTGTGGCGGTTATGACACTGATTGGAAGGGTGAAAGTAAAGGCTATGGCACTGGCAAAGAAGAGTGCCCACCATGGCATTTGGACCTGATCATTCAAAACGATGCAAATTACAAGGGAAACTGCAAGTGTCACAGCAAGCAACAAGTAAAACCACCAGGAAGGTATGTCCTTGTATCTTCTCATCAACCTTGTATGAATATCATCCTTGCCTACGTACGAAGCTCGGAATCGCTCATAAATTTCTCTGTCGATTAGATTATCTTGTCAAAATGACAACACTTTAATCATAAACTTCAAAACAGTAGTCTGTTACAATTAAAGCAAAACAGATGGAAAACATAACCAGTAGTACTTTGCATTTTCCCCCTTATTTTAAATACATAAAAAGGACTCAAAGCATTGAAAGATTCTACCTTTAATAAATCGTAAAATTCACTATCCAATTCTTATAATATTCATGTAGGAATATTCTATTGTTACCTTCCATTGAAAAAGGCCATATGCGTAAGGGTGGCAGCAACAGTGGCAAAGCCAAAGCCATAAGTGAAAGCAAAAACCATGCTCATGTGAACTGGCCCTTGCTCCTTGTACTCTGTTAGATCTAATTGAAACTTTTCATTGACAATGATTGTGGTGTTGTATGCTTGTCCTTGGGATGTAAACAAATCAGAAGAGAAAATGGGAAATTTATTAGCACCGTACAAGTTAAACCCCCAGTATGCTATGGGGATTGTAATGTGGACAATCAAAACATAGCCTGCAAAGATGTTCATAATGGAGAAGAAGGGGCTGATGAGGGGGCTAAACAAAAAGGAGGCCACGGCAGCCCAGTCGAGTGTAAATGCTCCGAGTCCAAGGCCTTGCATGCCTGAGCCAATCTGCTGGGCAGTAACTGAGTTGGAGAATGCCCAGCACACCCATGAGATGTTTGTGATTGTTGAGAAGAGGTAGCCCGGCACCAATGCCCATGAAAAACTGCATATTAGTGCAATTAGGAAGAACTTCCCCCGCGTGATTGTGCGCTTCTCTTCTTTCTCGTGCAGAGCGCTGAAAATCTCATTATCGATCGAGTATTAGACATGTAAAGGCTCTCGATTGCACTGGTTTGTTCAGGACTAGTATAATACTCCTGACATGATATAATTTAATTTGCAATATTCTAATTTTAATTTTTTTTTTTACAAATCAAATCATATAACATCATATAAGCAGTGTAGAAGGTATCTTCACAATAGCTTCGAAATACAATTTTTCTTTTTACAACCATATTACTATATTATAAAGTGATTTTAATGATTAGAGAAGTATTTATCATATTTTACTTTCCTATCAATTATTTGTTGAGATAGTGAAATGATATGGTTAAAAAGATAATGAATATTATATCTAAAAGAGAAGCAGTACTTGATCAAGAATTTTTATAAAAATAATCTTATAAATTAACTTAATTTTTTATATTCCGCTCAATTTTAAATATTTATTATTACTATTATAAAATATATTTTATACATCAAACCACTTCATTTTCTCGAACCTAAGAGTGCAAAAGTTACGTACCGGAAAATTGAGACTTGAACCAGAGTAGAAGGCCACCACATTTGGGCCGGCTCCACCACGTACTTTCTCAATAGCCCAGCCCAACCATATCCTAGTACCTGCAAACCCAACCAAACCCAATGAATAATATTTACTAATTTTGTGCGTATTATTAACTATAAGTAATTAAGCATAATAATGTCTTAAACTTGCATGGGCAGTTCGTCGCTACTGCCTCACTGGCACCTCCATTAAGATGTGAGAAGGCCGGCAAATGAAATGGCCCACCGAATCACACATTTAATTGGAGAAATCACTCTATTATTATTTAATTTTTTTTATATTTTTATTACTATTTATAAATGATCTTATATCACTTAGGTTATGCTTGGAGTGAGATGAGAATTTTGTGTTTTGTTTTAAAGTTTAAAATATTATTTTTTAATTTTGAGATTTGAAAAAGTTGAATTGGAATTTGAAAAAGTTATATTGGAATTTGAAAAAGGTGAATTATTTATTATATTTTGTATGGAGATTTGAAAAAATGTAGAGATGAAGATGAGATGAAGATAAGAATTTTAAGTAAAACACTTTTTCCAAACATATCCTTAGTAGCAAATCCCAAGGCTGCAGATACTCTTCTTTTGGTAGTACCTATCCCAAAGTATCTTCCGTCGGATATTACGTTCTTACTTGCTGCTATATTAAATGTAGACTTCCCTTATTATTATATAAAAAATCTATATTCATTTGTTTTTCTATTATTATATTTTTCCGCTCTCTAATGTGATATTAAATAACAATTTATTGATATTAAAACATTATTTCATTAAAAAATCATGAATGATAATTAAATGGCCTGTTAATAATATCTCTATTTTTTTTTATATTAGAAAAAATAAGCACCGAGTATATCAAATTTAAAAAAAAAATTGTAACGTTTAATTTGTCAAGATCCAATGTCTATGGGATAAATTGTTCGAGTAAAAAATATAGGAGCCGAATTAACACTCATAATTAAATACCAATGATGAATTTGGTATATTTGCATACAAGTCCACAGACATCTTCAACTCCTTATTTTCTCTTTTTAATATTTGCTTCTTTTTTCGTTTATTTGCAAGCTTATGTTTCAATTCATTTACTTGTTTTTTAAGCATCTCTATCTCACTTACCTATAACTGTAACCTTCGGGTCATGGTAGTAACAACAGCTGCATATTGAGATGCCAGTATTCTCGCTCCATCCACCACTTCCGCATCGCTCTTCCTTGAGAAATAATTATCTATCGCTATAATGACATTGATAGCATCTGGAGTGAAGATTAATATTTGTGGTAAATATGATTCCTGATTCAAATCAGGAACAATATTAGAAGATTGTTGGTCGGTCATTTTTAATGGAAGAGGAGTTTGTGAGAAATGCGAGTTTGTGAGAAATGTGAGTTTGTGAGAAATTCCGAATGCACAAGGACGATAAGCATCTAGATATTTTTAATCAAACACTTTTGGTTACCAGATTTTACGGATGTATAGTTCTAGTCAAACTAACATATAGTCCATCTATCAAAACATGTATAGTTCCAGATTTTACGAATGTTGTCCGTCTATCCAAATTTGTCTCGAACGGATGATATTTTTAATCAAACACTTTTGGTGGGCTCGAAGCAATTAATGTTTGTTGGTTTTTGGTGTCTCGAACGGATTTTGCAATATCTGTCCTATCGTTTCTTCCCAATTTTCTCCATATATACCCATTCCCTCTCGATCGAAACCACCAATCGAGATGTCCCTTTTGGGTTCTCCTTGTGGAGTTTGTAAATTTCTTAGAAAGAAATGTGTTAAGGAATGTGTTTTTGCTCCTTATTTCAGTCATAAACAAAGATATACTCAATTTGTAAATGTTCATAAGGTTTTCGGATGTCATAATGTATCGAAACTTCTTACTCACCTCCCGGCGAATAATCGTTATGAAGCAGCTGCCACAATCTCGTATGAAGCGGAAGTTAGGCTTCAAGATCCTATTTATGGCATTTTTTCAGTAATTTTTACTCTTCAGCAGCAGGTTCTCTTTTCATATATAATGATTGAAACCCTAATTTGCTTTGTCTCCTAATTAATAAATGGCATTCTAAATTATTTTCTACAAGTTGTAAATCTACAAACTCAACTAGCATCTCTGAAAGAATTACGAGCAGTTAAAGACTTTCCCGATACTTCTATCAATACAAACTCTAATGAAAAGCAAAACTTTCTCAATGCTTCTGTCCAAAATGGGTTTCAATCGGGGAGTATCAATAATGCCTCAACAATTTTATACGATCAAAATGAGATGACGAAGAGTTCTTTTGAGAACTCCGGAAGTTCACTCAATCCTGAGGAAGATGCCTCAAGTAATACTTTATTTGAAGAGTTAGTTGCGGTTGGATATATTCCTAAAGACGAATGGTGGTGGCAATGCTAAAGTGGTGGACATGGAAGATGGAATATGTGGTAGTTTAATTTTTAATGGAAGAGGAGTTATGTATAAATTGATATTTCTAAGTTTGATTAATTATGTATTATATCTTTCTACTCTTTTATATATAAAAGAGGAGTCTGTATTATATATTTCTAAATTTGATTGCGTTTTGGTTTGTTTGTGAATATGCATCAACATGATTAATTATACTACAAATTATCAACTAATTATACTTTGATGTAATGGTTTCCGTTCGAATGTAAAACATAAACCGTTCGAACGTAAATACCATTCGAACGTAGAGTCTAAACCGTTCGAACGTGTTCGTTCTAGATTTTCATTCATCTTCAACGACGAAAAACGCATGACAACAACAAATTATAAATTACAGGTATAATAACAACATAGTAATATAAACAATAATATCAAAGAATTCCAACAATTTTTTAACAAAATAAGGAAATCATATAAAGCAAAAATATTATAAAAAATATACCGAGAATGAGATGAAAAGTGTGTGTACTGAGAAAGAACTCCACAAAAAGTAATAGAAATAATAATTTTAATTCGAAAATAGTTGGGACTGGATTGAGGGAGAATGGCGCAGCTTTGTTCGTGAGGGAGTGAGAGTGGCGGGAGGAGAGGGGAGATTCTGATTTCTGAAATCTATTGCAAATATTTGAAGAAAGTTTCCCGTTCGAACGATTATTTACTAACCGTTCAAACTGGAAACCATGAAACGGGACAAATTTCCTCCTAAAGTTTCACGTTCAAACGGATATTTACTATCCGTTCGAACGTCAAATCATGAGTGAGAAAAATTCCCTCCTAAAGTTTCACGTTCGAACGGATAAATAGTAAGTTCGAACGTGAAATGATTCATTCAAAAACGTTCAAACTCTTATTATTTACAGTTCGAACAGTTTGCTAAATATTTACGAATATTTATTTTTAACACTATACTATTACATAAAGTAACAACATTAATATATATAGACATATTAGATGATACTATAGTTTAGTAACATAGTAATATCATATTCAATAATATATAATCGAGCATATTATATATTATATATATGTAAAGTATATGTGAATATATGATATCATACTAACTAAGTTATAAGTAACACATATATAGTACCAACATATTGCCTCATCTATTGTACAAGCATAATATATTACATGAATATATAGTACTATATATTATAGTTACTTATATGAATATATAGTACCAATTAAATTTATTAATTATAGTATATAATATTATTATATATATATGATACATTAAATTAATATAAATTTAATTAGTACTATATATTATAGTTACTTATATGAATATATAGTACTAATTAAATTTATTAATTATAGTATCATATATATATAATAATAATATATTACAATATATCTATAATAACATAAATTATAAAATATAAAATATATAGAGTATATTATATATGACGAAAACCGTTCGAACGTAAAACATAAACTGTTCGAACTGTACTGCATATATAACTCCCCGACGGTCATTTCCACGAACACCAATCGAACGATTTTCTCTTCAAAAACCTCCCAAAACCTCCATCCCCGCTGTTTAACGACGCCGTTGCCGCCGTGAACAGTACCCAGTCGAAGCCTCCAACTCTCATCACTGGTATGCTTATTTTCTAACTATTTTACTGTTTAAATTTAGGTTTTTGATGGATTATTTGTTTAAATTAGGATAAATCAATTTATCCATTAATAATCGCCGTAGATTTGCTTAAATCTATAGTAGGAATGTTTATTTCAGTTTCTTTTTATTTTGGTTGTTGAGAAATTCATGGAATCGAAGGATTCCATGGTTTTCAATGGCTGAGTCGACTCAGCAATGTACCGTTCGAACGATTGTTATGTCGTTCGAACGGTACTAGCCAAACAAGTTAATTACATTTATCCGTTCAAACGTTGTTAGTTCGTTTGAACGGTACTAGCCAAACAGGTTAATTACATTTATCCGTTCAAACGTTGTTAGGTCGTTCGAACGATACTGACCAAACAGGTTAATTACATTTAACCTGTTCGAACGGATAAATAGTTTGAACTTTTTTTACGTTCGAACGGTATAAGCATACCGTTCTAACACTAATTTATGCGTTCGAACGGTGTAAATAAACTTAATATTAGTGAATGTATATTTTTATTCACCATTGTAGTTCCATTAAATCTTAACAAGAATATATCTTATATTATAATTAAATTAATATAGAATTTTATCACATTTTGTTAAATATTTTTATTATTAATATTGTATTGATAAGCTATTAATTAATTGTAAATTTTAGGTTCATTATAATGTCTTCTTCTAGGGCGGGACGTAAGCGACGCAGTCAGGCAGAGACTAGTATCAGTCCTGTTAGGGAGAGAACTGTTTCACTAGAGTGACAGGTGAAACTTTCTGACTTCCAGAGTCTTGTCTGGAAGGGTCATTCTCTACTATCAGTCTTCAGCGATCGTGGTTGGGGACCTATCTTAGATAGTCTAGAGGAATCATTGGAGATTGTCGCCTATATTGACATTGTTTCTAAGTTCTATAGAGAGTTCGGTGGTGCCAGCCCAGATGATGGAGGGGCATATAGCATCTCTGTCTGAGGAGTTCCGATTGTATTTTCACGGGACCGACTATCTCAGCATCTTGGTATTCCTAAGCTGCCAGATGCATATCCGAACATGGTGCCTAGAGAGTCTGATCCTTCAGTTGAGGTTGAGACAGCTGAGGAAGAGGCACCAGTTTATTATACAGATGAGGTCGATATCATTACTGATCATGAGGTGAGGGATTTGGTTGTTGGTCCAAATGCTCCCTTGTATGACGGGGCGAAGAGCATCAAGCAGACAGATCTATCTTCGTTCTTCAAGATCCTGAATTTGATAATCACCAACAACATCGACCCTCAGCAGCACAAAACAGAGATTGGCATTGATCGGACGAAATTTATGGTACGAGTCGCTCGTGGCATTCCTATTGACCTGGTGGGATATATATTCAATAGGATTCGATCAGAGTCCCGGTACATTTCCACAGATATACTGCCATTCGGGATCCTGATCACCCGATATCTATTATTTGCCGGTGTTGTGCCTGATGTTGCCGAGCATAAACGACAGCCGATGGGACTGATCAACAGCACTACCCTCTCACGCAGCACATGACACTCGAGACTACGTCTTCGTGGACAGCATCCAGACCCGGTTGATCCTCAGAGAGATGCACAAACAGGAGATCATGGACCACAGGCCGAGGCATCAGTACATAGCGCTATACGTGAGGACATGGCTGAGATCGTGCATGCAGCGATCAACGGACAAACATCAGCGCTGATCGATGCAGTGCGTATTGAGGTCGGTTCTGCTATGTCTGATTTTCGTATTGAGATTATTGGTAGCATCTCTGAGTTACGTACGAAGGTTGATGCCATGTCTGCGACTCAGGTCACCATTAGTACTCGACTGACACAGATAGAGGAACGTTTAGCTGCAGTCGAGGAACTGTGCAAAGAGTTAGGGTCTTAGTATTTTCTATCTTTTATTTATTTTTTCTTTTGTTTTTAGAATGAACAATATTTAATATTTTGTAAATTCAATATTTATTTATGAAATAGTCTTATTTTATATTTTCTGAACTAATTATTGATTTATATTATTCCTATTATTTAATCAATAAACTTATTATAATTACTAGTTAATATAAATATAATTCTCTTTTTTTAAAAAAAACATATGCTCACCGTTCGAACGGTCAAAAGTTACATTCGAACAGTATATTAATTTTTCGGTATAATAATTTAACTTATCGCGCCAAAATTTACGTTCGAACGATAAAATTAGACGTTCGAATGATGAATCGTCACTGTTCGAACGGTTCCATTTTTAGGGACGTCATATTTCGTCCCTAAATATAACGTTCGAATGCTTTATAATGCGTTCGAACGGAAAACGTCTTTTTGAGACGATTTTCATTTCGTTCCAAAATAAAATCGTCCCAAAATGTCTTTTTGTTGTAGTGAAATCACAAAAAAAAAATAGTACTACTTTGTGAAAACTTAGGATCAACTACATGATTTGCATGTGTGAAGTGAACGAAGGCTGGCATCTCTGACCTTATATTCTCTAGTACCCACATGGCTAGCTTATTTTAGCAGACATGCCCGATCGATCCCTAAGGACCACCCTAGTTAGTTAATTATGTGTGTTTAATTAGCGCAGAAAGATCAATTCCTTGGTCATCTGGAGTTTCTGAAAAGGCCCAGTGGGCTGGTTAATAAGGTTTAAAAAGTTGATAACAGAGAGATCATGCTTAATTTCCAACATTGTCTCCGATGATACACCGTGATCAAAGATAAAAGCCGAAGTCTCAAAACTAACAAATCATGCATGCTTGGATACGTGCTGATCTCCTATATATATATGTCCTTACAAATCATGCTTGGACCTGATCCCATCTCAGCCAAATATTCAATCAAGCACTTGTTTATGCTAGCTATATATTCATGTATACTTTCAGGCACCAAAATCTTTTTATCTATTTTGGCGTTCTTGATCTGACCCGATTCGTTGATTAGATTAATTTACTATATATTGTATTATTCTCTTATACGGCCACCAAACTATATTTGCTTATCATCTGAAATAAAATCCTTTGCACATTACCGAATCATTTAAATCTTATATCGTGAGTGATTGATTTAACTTTTTTATTTTCCTTATTCTTCCTAGCTAACAGGCGGTGCCTCCAATATTTTTGTAGCTTCAGTACTCTCGGGCATATTTAAGAAGCTAATTAACCACTCAAGCAACACGTAAGTTAATTCCCAAACATCATTGGTGCAGATCAGGCATTTTCTCTTTCAAATAATAATATATAGCATACTAATCAATAAGTCAACGAAATATAAGTAGTGCATGAGGCGGAGAGAATTTAAAGCAGCTTCATTTGAGTCAGATTTGTTGCAAGGGTAACTTCGTATGATCTTTACAATATGTGTGTGTATATACATGCACGTGCGTAGAATTTGAAGTATTAAAGGATATAGTTAATCCCTGATTCATATAAATACACACACAAAAAGTTAGTTTAGTGGACAACCATCGACCACTATGCCCTTGGCTGTTGGACATGTTGCTAATGGACAATGTTCGCCATCGGTACCCCACCAGGTCAAACCTTTCCCCTCCATGCCCACTGTAAAGTAGAGTAGCACTCCCATGAAAGCCACCCCAGCATCCAAAGCTGCTGAAAGAATGTAATTGTACCTTTCCCACCACTCCTTTCTGTAACGGAAGATGAACAAGTTGAAAATTGTTCCTACAATAATCCATGCATTGTAATTCACTGGAGTTGCTGGTGGCATCATCCCAGTTGCTCCCAGAAGGACTGGAAGATTAATAAGGGGAATCCACTTTTGCTCAGGAAATGCCTTATGTAATATCCAAACAATAAATGGTCCTATTGCACCTCCGAGGAAGAACCAATTCATCATCCCATAATTTCCAAGAGTCCCAAAGATCCGTTTTGGTCCAACCAGACCCCAAATAACGGATGCGTCAAAGAAGACTCGATCTGAAGGGCATGTCCAGGGGCTGTCAGGGGGAAGGAGATCATCCCGGCATATGTTCTCAATTGAGTACAGCAACCACCATGCCACTGCAAGGTTGATGGTTCCAGCCAAGATTGTTCCAATGAACTAGAAAGGTACATGCACACCAACACGACAATGGAACAAAATTTCTCAGAAATGATTTTTAGAATATGAGCAAAAATAGCATGCATACAGATACTCATGGAGAGTTAAAAAATCATCTGAATTGTCATTCTAATACAGCGAAGTTAGATAAAACCCCATCCCGTACTCATCTAGTACACCTTGCTTAGTAGTTGAATGGGACGACAGCTTGGAGGTTGAAAGAAGGATATTGACATTAAAGACACGACATTCTCAACTTCTATATATTTCAACTTTGTATGCTACTGTATGTTATTGCCCATTAAAGTCAAATTAGTAAGATCTTTCCAAATTAACAAACGCTAGCAAGGTCTACTCTCTTAACAATGAAATTAGTCAATGTCAGGTGAATGGTTATCTCCTTTGACTTGTCAATAGCAGGAAGGAGAATTATACCTGAACCAAGAACATTGATCTTGGAGGAATCTTCATGTAGTGTCCTAGCTTGAAGTCACTGAGAAAGGAGACAGCCTGAGCCATGCTCATATATCCATAGGTTTTAAAGCAAACATTGGCTATTGGTCTTCCTGTGTATATTAGACCCATTGCATACTCTGTGATAATGTTTAGCCCTGGTGTCTGTATATAGAGCATCAAATTGTTGATGGTAAAATTAAATTTTTTATGTAAATATGAGGGATTGAAACATGTGCTTATATTAATGCTTGAATTAGAGAAGATTATGTTAAAACAAGATTAAATAATCGACTCTGGTAATCATGACCACGGCCAACTAGTTAGGCCATCTTGCTGCAAGATAAAAGTATTATCTCAATAACCTGGTTTGTTGTGGCAGTTATGATGCTGATTGGAAGAGTGAAAATAAAGGCAATTGCTGCGGCAAAGAGAAGTCCCCACCATGGCATTTGAACCTGATCATTTAAAAATATGCAGAGTGCTAAGGAAACTGCGAGTGTCGCACCAAGCAATATGTAGAACCACTTAGACGGTATGTCCTCATATCTCCTCATCAATTTGGTATGGATATCCTCCTTACCCTTATAAGAACCGTTATACTGCTCATAAATTTTCCTGTCCACACGGTTGTGCATGAGATCATACCTTTCTAACATAACTAGAAAAAATCATGACTTCACAAATATAATACTCGAAGGACACCAAGGAAACATAAAACATGAACTTTTTTACAAGCTGTAGAATCAACTAGGAAATATATATATATATATATATACACACACACACACATACCTGCCATTAAAAAAAGCCACATGTGTGAGGGTGGATGCGACTGCAGCAAATCCAAAGCCATAAGTGAGAGCAAAAAACATGCTCAAATGAATCCGCCCTTGCTCCTTATACTTACCTAAATCTAGCTCAAACTTGTTATTGACAATATCTGATATATTGTATATTTGGCCTTGGGCTGTGAACAAATGTGACGAGAAAATAGGAAATCTACTTGCATTGTACATGTCAAATACCCAGTATGCTATAGGGATGGCAATGTAGATGATCAATACATAGCCTGCAAAAACGTTGGCGATGGAAAAGAAAGGGCTGACTAGGGGGCTAAGCAAGTAAGATGCCACCACAGACCAGTCAAGCGTGAGAGCTCCGAGTCCGAGGCCTCTCATGCCTGAACCTAGCTGTTGGGCTGTGACAGAGTTGGGGAATACCCAGCACACCCATGATATGCTTGTGAGTGTTGAAAAAAGGTACCCTGGGACCAGGTACCATATGAAACTGCAAATCAATGCAATCAGAAAGAACTTTCCCCGTGAATTTCGCTGGTCGTCGTGTTCATGCAAAGTCCTGCAAAAGGGTAAGTATTGAAAATTATATAAATAGGCGAAAGTTTATGATGTCAGTTTTATGAGTCCTTAATTTGCACTTCGGATGCATCTTAAGCTTTTCATGACACTGCCTTATTGCTGAGTTTCAAAAATCTTGGAATGCTATAAATTAAGGAAGAAAATAAATAATCTTGGTGACCTTATAGACTTATAGTGTATAAATATAATAAAATCTAAATTTTTACGTACTGGAAAAGTGCAACTTGAACGAGAGTGCCGGGCCACCACATATCTGCAGGCTCGACCACGTACTTCCTTAATAGCCCAGCCCAACCATATCCCAATACCTGCACAATGCACACAACTCAACCGTACTCTCAAGCTGCTATCAGGCCTCCATTTGATTACGAAATTATGAGATATTTTGTTAAAAATTAAATAAAATATTATTATAATATAATTTTTATTTTGAAATTTAAAAAAATTGAATTATTTATTATATTTTATGTATAAATTTAAAAAAATTATAATAATGAAATAAAATGATTTTGTGCATCAATCTCCCTTCGTTTTTTTTTTTTTTTCTGAAAATAAAAAGAACGTTGATGTAATTGGTAGCGGAAGCAAATATTTAACTTTGGTTAATGCTTAGACAAATTTCGTGCAGATTTTTATATAAAAAATAGGGTCTCATTAAAAAATAAAGGGGCTTTTTTTACACTTATTCATAGTATAGTTCATTTTTTTATATATTAAAAAAAACTGTGCAGGACTCTTGTACAAATCATTACTTTTTAACTTCACGATCAAATTTTTATATTATACGTAATGTTTCTGTATATCATGCTTTGAATTATTTATAATTGTAGTTAAATCATCATTTAATTTAGAGTAATTCTACACAACCTCTCCAACCTCCACACACCATTTTTTTTTTTAATTTTAAAATTTTTTTAAAATTTTTTTTAAGTTTATTCTTTTTAAACTAATTTAATTTTTTTATTCATTATTCATATATTAAATATTTAATAAAAAATAAAAATAAAAAAATATGGTGTGTGGAGGTTGTGTGAATAGTAGGAAGTTGAATAGATTTTTTATTTAATTTAAGAACTATTTTGTTTTAAACAGATGTTATAAGAGAAGTTTTTCTAAATTGGGCGTTTCTTTTGTTTATTTTATTTTTCGAAAGCATTCGTAACATTTGCATCTTTCTTAAAACAAATTATAGGAAACTCATAATAACTCTGATCACCTGCGTTGTGGTAATAAGAAGCCAACTAGCAACAAACGAGATATTGCGACCATAAAATGCTTTGATTATAGTGACAATACCAACGGCGTATGCAGTCCCAGATCCAAATGCAGTCCCAGCATTAGCGAAGATGGAAATGAGGACGTGCTCCTTCATATTGAATGGACCTGGGTTGACTGAGAATGTTTGGGATCCAAGCCCGGGAATTTGGAACTTGGTCTTCGGGAGGACGGCAGCCATGAAGCGACCAATGGGGAGGGTGGCCACTTGGACGGTTATTTGGGATATGATGAGGGGCTCGGTACGGTAGGCGAAGAATTGGTTGAGGAAGGAGAGGAGGGCACATGAAAGTAAACCCAAGAACCACATTCGGAAAGTCCATACGGGAAGGGTATGATCGTCGGTGTTGGCCACGGTTCGCCGGACTTCTTCGATGGGAGGCAGGTCATCCTTGTCCACATTGCCAACAACGACATCAAAGAGGTGGTTCTTTTCTGGGTCTTTGAAGTTTGCGGTGGTGGTGGCTATTGTATTTGGGGTTGGTGTTTGTATGTCCAGTGTACCCATTGAGTGATACAAAAGTAAAGCGGAGGTGAAAGGTGGGTGTTGGTGAACTTGAAAGATGAGAGTTCAATTAGATTTGACTTATTAATATATAGCAAGGTACGATCTTGGCAAGTTGGTTTGCTTTGAGGATTTCCCAAAGCGATTTTTTGGAAAGTTGTGTAGTTTAAAAATGCACATGTCTAGATTTTATCTAGTGTGCCGAAGTATTGAAAAAAACAAACATACAAGCGATGACCTCAAAGTTGCCAAGTGAGTTTCTCTTTCAAATGAGTAATGCCTATGGGCTCACTTTCTCTCCCTCTCTTCTCCTATGTTTGAATAAGGATGTTTGACTCGTGTGCTTCTTTTGTTCTTTCTATTTGTCGTTTGCTTTAACAACTAAAAAACATCGATGACCACATTGTTCAATCATTTCAATGCATGATCGATCAAGTCCAATCGGGCTAATTAAATTAAACCTATCGAATAATCTAACTTGATGTCTATGGGCTAGTTATATTTAGGAATCCTAGACAATCCTACTTGTATGTGTGTGTGTGTGTGTGTGTGTGTGTGTGTGTATATATATCTTGGTAATATGAAAAAACATCTACCAATTAAAATTCACAGATGGAGATGATATTGAATGTCATACATATTGCCCTCGAGACATCTTTGTGACCTTTCAGTGAATTGCTCCAAGTAGTTGTAGTTGAGATATTAATTTCTGCCGCAAGAAAGATATGATCTTTATAACCAAAATGTGTTCCTAGCCTTGATTATAATTCGGATTCGTGAGATGTAACATCTCAATCGGATCCACAGTTTAAGTTATATCCTTAAATGTTTTCCATAAAGGTTGTTTTCTCCACTAGTATGGCTGAAATAAATGACTTTTATATGTTCACATTGAATATATCTAAGCACAACTCTCATGAACACTCAAGGGGAAAAAAATCTCACAGCGGCAATTGGCATCTTAAGAAGTCTGCTATATTCTCCCAAGAGGCTTTCCTATCACGCTTTCCACAAACGAAAAATACTGACAACATGATGAATAACAGAAGTTTCCTCTCAGTAAGATACTGCAAATTTAAGTTGAGAGTAACGTTGGTTGGAATAAACTTTCAAGTTAAATTACATGAGTTGTTGCTCTAAAAGTTAAATACAAAGCATTACTGATGAACTGGACAATTATCAACCGCTATGCCCTTTGCTGTTGGACAATATGCCAAATCACAGTGTTCACCACCTGTACCCCACCAAGTCACACCTTTTCCCTTCATGCCCAATGAAAAGTACAACAGCACTCCCATGAAAGCAACCCCAGCATCCAATGCTCCTGAAAGAACGTAATTGTACCTCTGCCACCACTGCTTTCGATACTTGAATACAAAATAATTGAAAATTGTTCCTACCAAAACCCAAGAATTGTAGTTCAAGGGTGTTGCCGGCGGCATATTTCCGGTTGCCCCCAGGAGGACTGGAAGGTTAATCAATGGGATCCAAGATTGCTTGGGGAATGCCTTGTGCAATAGCCAAATGATAACTGGCCCAATCAAACCTCCGAGGAAGAACCAGTTCATGGCCTCGTAGCTTCCTAAAGCTCCAAAGATTCGTCTCGGCCCCACCAAGCCCCATATCACAGATGCATCAAAGAAAACTCGGTCGTTAGGGCATGTCCAGGGACTGTTGGCAGGAAGGAGTTGTGGCTGACATATATGATGAATGGAGTTTAGTAGCCACCATGCCACTCCCATGTTGATTGTTCCAGCAACAATTGTTCCTACAAACTAGGTATACATATGAAACCAATCAATGTCTTTGTCGTAGATTCATTTCACCAGTTGTTACATATGATGATGTAAGAAGTAAGGAAGTATGAAGTATCTATACCTGAACTAAGAACATTGATCTGGGTGGAATCTTCATGTAATGTCCTAGCTTGAAATCACTGAGGAAGGACACTGCTTGAGCCATGCTCATATAGCCATAGACTTTGAAGCAGACATTAGCAATTGGTCTTTCTGGATATATTAGACCCATTATGTACTCTGTTATTATGTTTAACCCTGGTGTCTGCGTATATAGAGCATCACAAAATCAGTGAAAAAGTAATAGAATTTTGACGTAGAATATTGGGACGTGCAAATGTTTACTCGCTAAACTGATAAAGAAGGGGAAATTAGCAAACTTTTTCACAATCACCTGGTTTGTTGTGGCGGTTATGACACTGATTGGAAGGGTGAAAGTAAAGGCTATGGCACTGGCAAAGAAGAGTGCCCACCATGGCATTTGGACCTGATCATTCAAAACGATGCAAATTACAAGGGAAACTGCAAGTGTCACAGCTAGCAACAAGTAAAACCACCAGGAAGGTATGTCTTTGTATCTTCTCATCAACCTTGTATGAATATCATCCTTGCCTACGTACGAAGCTCGGAATCGCTCATAAATTTCTCTGTCAATTAGATTATCTTATCAAAATGACAACACTTTAATCATAAACTTCAAAATAGTAGTCTGTTACAATTAAGGCAAAACAGATGGAAAACATAACCAGTAGTACTTTGCATTTTCCCCCTTATTTTAAGCACATGATAAAAAGGACTCAAAGCATTGAAAGATTCTGCCTTTAATAAATCGTAAAATTCACTATCCAATTCTTATAATATTCATGTAGGAATATTCTATTGTTACCTTCCATTGAAAAAGGCCACATGCGTAAGGGTGGCAGCAACAGTGGCAAAGCCAAAGCCATAAGTGAAAGTAAAATTCATGCTCATGTGAACTGGGCCTTGCTCCTTGTACTCTGTTAGATCTAATTGAAACTTGTCATTGACAATGATTGTGGTGTTGTATGCTTGTCCTTGGGATGTAAACAAATCAGAAGAGAAAATGGGAAATTTATTAGCACCGTACAAGTTAAACCCCCAGTATGCTATGGGGATTGTAATGTAGACAATCAAAACATAGCCTGCAAAGATGTTCATAATGGAGAAGAAGGGGCTGATGAGGGGGCTAAACAAAAAGGAGGCCACGGCAGCCCAGTCGAGTGTAAATGCTCCGAGTCCAAGGCCTTGCATGCCTGAGCCAATCTGCTGGGCAGTAACTGAGTTGGAGAATGCCCAGCACACCCATGAGATGTTTGTGATTGTTGAGAAGAGGTAGCCCGGCACCAATGCCCATGAAAAACTGCATATTAGTGCAATTAGGAAGAACTTCCCCCGCGTGATTGTGCGCTTCTCTTCTTTCTCGTGCAGAGCGCTGAAAATCTCATTATCGATCGAGTATTAGACATGTAAAGGCTCTCGATTGCATTGGTTTGTTTATGACTAGTGTTGGTCTTTTGTTATGTTATTATAGAAAAATACCATTTTACAAGCATTCATTCTAGTTTCAAGTCAACGTGGAGAACCCACCATTCATATTACAAAGTGATTTTAATGATTGGAGAAGTATTTATCATATTTTACTTACCTATCAATTATTTGTTGAGATAGTGAAATGATATGGTTAAAAAGATAATGAATATTATATCTAAAAGATAAGCAGTATACTTGATCAAGAATTTTTACAAAAATTAACTTGTAAATTAACTTAATTTTTTATATTCCTTTAAATTGTAAAATATTTATTATTACTATTATAAAATATATTTTATACATCAGACCACTTCATTTTCCCGAACCTAAGAATGCAAAAGTTACGTACCGGAAAATTGAGACTTGAACCAGAGTAGAAGGCCACCACATTTGGGCCGGCTCCACCACGTACTTCCTCAATAGCCCAGCCCAACCATATCCTAGTACCTGCAAACCCAACCAAACCCAATGAATAATATTTACTAATTTTGTGCGTATTATTAACTATAAGTAATTAAGCATAATAATCATATCTTAAACTTGCATGGGTAGTTCGTCACTACTGCCTCACTGGCACTTCCATTAACATGTAAGAAGGCCGGCAAATGAAATGGCCCACCGGATCGCACATTTAGGTGCGTTTGGATGTTGAGATGAGTTGGGTTGAATTGAGTTGAGATAATAAAATATTGTTAGAATATTATTTTTAAATATTAAAATTATTTTGAGATTTGAAAAAGTTGAATTATTTATTATATTTTGTATTGGAATTTGAAAAAGTTGTAATGATGAATTGAGATGAATTGAAATGAGTTTGACATCCAAACAAAACCTTAATCGGAGAAATCACTCTATTATAATTTAATTTTTATTTTATTTTTTATTTTATTATTTATAAATCATCTTATATCACTTGTAGCCAATCCCAAAGCTGCTGATTCTCTTCTTTTTGGTAGTACCTATCCCAAATTATCTTCCGTCGGATATTACATTCTTACTTACTGCTATATTAAATGTAGACTTCCCTTATTATTATATAAAAAATATATATTCATTTTTTTTTCTATTATTATATTTTTCCGCTCTGATATTAAATAATTTATTGATATTAAAACATTAATTCATTAAAAAATAATGAATGATAATTAAATGGCCTGTTAATAATATCTCTATTATTATTATTTTTATATTAGAAAAAATAAGCACCGAGTATATCAAATTTTAAAAAAATTTGTAACGTTTAATTTGTCAAGATCCAATGTCTATGGGATAAATTGTTCGAGTAAAAAATATAGGAGCCGAATTAACACTCATAATATTTAAATACCAATGGTGAATTTGTTTCTCGATCTCTAAAACTATATATATATATATATATATATATATATTTATATATCATGAACTAGTGATCACATTGGTGTTTTTTCTTACTTTTAAAAATCATAAATGAAAGTAATAATTGCTCATATTGAAATAAAATAAAAATGCTATTCTGAAATTTTATCGGTTTTAATGATACTAATCGGTGTATCTTTTAGGTATCTCATGTATCAATTATTTAAATAAAAACCATTAAAATGTGAATGTGATATATAATTGAAAAAATAAATATTTTATTCACAAATTTTACACAAATAAACTTATAAAATAATTTAGTTTGATATAGTACATTAGATTATTATAAATTAGTTACATTTATTATAAATAAATATAACATATTATATAAAATCTGAAAATATATATATATATATATATATATTATATCTAGAAACTTTAAAATATGAGTAATAATACACACAATACTTTTCACAACACCTTTCACAATACATGATGTAAAATGAGAATATTTTTCTAAAATAATATTACTTTTATATGATATTTTACAATAAGATTCTTAATTTTAAACTATAACTATAGAACATGTTGTAAAAAATAGTGTATTTATCATTTTTGTTAAAATATATGGCGGACTGGTAAAGAGGACAATGATCATGTTACCTGAGTAGTGATAATTAGAAGCCAACCAGCCAAAAACGATATTTTCCGGCGATAGAAGGCTATGATGATATCAATAATGTAAACAGAATAAGCCGGACCATTCCCGAATGCTGTACCGGCATTGGCGAAGATGGAAATGAGTACGTGCTCTTTCATGTTAAACGGACCAGGGTTGAGAGAGAACAACCTAGAGCCAAACCCCGGTATTCTAAACTGGGTCGTTGGGAGTGTGGCCGCCATGAAACGGCCGATTGGTAGAGTGGACACCAAGACAGTGATTTGGGTTATGATGATTGGCTCTTTCCGGTAGGCGAAGAACTGGTTAAGGAAGGAGAGGAGACCGCATGAGATGAGGCCCAAGCTCCACATCCGAAACGTCCACACGGGCAGGGTCGGGTCGTCGGTGTTGGTCACGGTTAACTGGACTTCTTCCACCGGAGAGATCAGCTCATGATCTTCATCTACGGAACTATCTGCAATGGTTTCAGGCCGGTTCGAGAGTTTGGTGGTGGGATCCGGAGCTTGAATTTCTAGGGTGGCCATGGGAGAGGGAGAGCAGAGATCAGGAGGTGCAGAAGAAAAGTCTTGATTGTATAGATCAAACGACTAATTACAGAACAATGAATAATGGATGGGATAGAATATTATTAATGGTCCATGAGACATTTAGGTGTGGATGTTATTGTCGTATTGCTTGACGGTAGGTAGTGTTACCTTCTCTCTCTTTCCTTCCTTCCTTCTTTTTTGTTAATGATAGAAGAGAACAAAAATGATATTTTTAATCGTAAATTACATAAATATCATGCAATTTTTTTAAAAAATAAATAAATATAAAACTCATATAAAAAAAATAATAATTTGTTAACAGTTAATCTCATTTTTTTTTTAAAAAGATCGGATACTTATATATTTTACGATTGTATTTAACATTACTTAAATATATATAGTTTGGAGAAAGATTTATTATAAAACGCTTCAACTTTTAGTAATTATACAACAATTAATTCTCAATATGCTCAAACAAATTAACACATAAATTAATAGTCTCCATCGAAATAAAATGAATCAAAACGTACGTCATCTTGATGTCTACATGACTTTGAAGAAAAATTACGAGCTGTTGAAACTCGTGGATATCGTTGCTTGAGTTGCTAAACGTCATCTTGACTACATTCCTATAAATTATTGGTTTTTATTAATCTTATTACATTCTTTTTATTTTTGTTATTATTATTTCTCTATCTTGTTATTGCGGAAGAACCTCAAATTCTAAAAATCCGTTTCATTATCGAAACATTTTGCAAGAGATTGAAAAATGAGGTAAAAGACGATTAATATTCCTGTCAAGTTATTCAACTTGTAATCGAAGGAAGTTTGTCAAAGGAAAAGCAAAAGCAAAAGCAAAAGGACCATATCTACCTCTGAAATATTCAATAATCAGTAAAATTGGGAGACTACCAATGCTTTAACTTGTCAACTTATTGGTGTTAATTTTTTAGATTAAATAACGAATATTTGATTGATATTAGTGGTCATTTTAGATTGGTTTTGATAGTGAGATGAGATAAAATAATTTTAAATAAAGATTAAAATTTTAATAAAATATTATTATTTTTTTAAAATTTAAAAAAATTAATTTTTTTATTATATTTTATATATAAATAAAAAAAATTATAACAATAAAACGAGATGATTTAAAATAAAATTGTTCTTGTGTCACGCCCTTAGTCGATCCATTATCATCTTAGGCCGCCCAATCGCAGGGAAACGAACCGAACCTTGAAATGCTATCACAAATTGTTCGCTACTAACTGGCTAATGGGCTAAAGTCTTTAGCCCATTAGCAGTGGCCGAGCTTGACGGGCCTCAAGTAGCCTTCTTTTTTTTGGATTTGTCCAACCATTTAAAGTAGAAAAATATTACTTTATCTATTTATTTTGTCCACTAATTTTGATACTTAATATATTTTAATTTTTTTATTACTTAATAATTAAAAAAGTAATTATTATTATATTCATATATTTTTTATATTTTTTTAAAATATTTTAAAATGATAAAAAAATTTTAAAAAATTTTAAAAAATAGTAAATTTGGCCGAGCGGTCAACTTGAGCGGTTATTTTAGACAGTAGAGTAGCCCGACTCTTTAAAGTAACTTATATCTATGTTTTTTTATTTATTTTTTAATAGAAAGTTTCATTGGAATGGAAAAAAATGTTTGGTTTGAGCGAATTTTTGTTGAAATATCATTCGAATTATTTATTTCATTTTTGTTTTTTGAGAAATTGTATGTATATAAATAAATTTTATAAAATTAAATTTGTAAATTGACTTCATGTTATTTATTTAATGATAAAAATAAATTTATACTTTAACTATCTCATTAATCACATTATTTTGTATATTTATTTTTATTTAATCTCTTTATAATTAAAATATTTTTTAGTCGTAAACAGGACAATCGCTAATTGATATGTAAATCACACAAAACTTATTAAAATTATATTTTTGTTCATTCTCTATGTATCCAGATCGTTTTATTAACTGATATCATGTATTCTTAATGATGATCTTTTCTGAAAAAGGGATAAAACTTAATATATATATTTTTTCACGAGAAATGCTACACAACCTCTTACTATTCATCCACACTCCACACTCCATACTTTTTAATATTTTTTAATATTTTTTTAAAATTTTTTTTTGAATTTATTTTTTTTTAAATATTTCAAATTTTTTATTCACTATTCATATAAAAAATATTTAATAAAAAAAAATAAAAAAAAAAAGTGAAGTGTGAAGTGTGGTGAATAGTAGGAAGTTGAAAAGATTATTTCATTTTTTCACTTTGTTTTTTCGTTTCAGATCTGAAGCTGACACGAGTGCAATATCTTCTCTTTAAAAAAATTACTTAATTGGTTCAGACATGTTTTTTTTATTTTTTAAAGTATTATCAGAATGGGAAATATGGTTGGAAACTGCCTAAAAAAAGAGGTGGAAGTTTCGTAGGAAACTGAGAACCATGCAACACGTTTTCATCGTCTTTGTTTCAAAATTTTACTCCCGACAAATCCCATTTTCTCTCTATCCCGCTAGTCGCAAATAAATATTGTATAGCTCAAAGACATTAATGAAATTTGTTTGAAATTTTCAACCCCCGCAGTGGTTGCCCAACGACCTTCAATAAAAGGCTGGAGAGGCATTTTTAGGGGTTTTGTTTATGTTTGTTCCAGGTACCTTGCGATTGGGTTATATTGATTCCGACGTGGCTTTTCTTGTTTAGGCCATGGCATGCTCATTTGTGGCCTTTCAATGAGGTACAATATCTATTTCTTCTCATTCTTTTTTCGTTGTTAATATATACTTTGAGAATTACGTGTTGTAATGGGGTTTCTGGGGGTTGGGCGGGATTTAAAAGAGTGAAGATTTGATCGGTCGGTTTCTCGGGGACTGATGGATGTTGAATTTAGAATCTGAGTGGTTTTCAAAGTTGGGTATAGTGGGCAATAGCAAATTTGGTTAATTATATTGATTTGAGTTTCGTTCTGGATCTGAGCGTCGGGTCAATCGTGTCTTGAGGCGGTGAGGTCGATTTGATGTCATTATCTTCGTGTATGTGACTGCTTTGGGTCTCAAGAGATAAATAATTCGATGATTCGAGGTTGAAATGTTGCAAAGTTGATTAAGGATTTTGTGGATCACGTTTAATATATATCGTTTTTGTGATTGGATTGATTATTAGAAGATAACTGAATAAAATGATGGACCTAGCTCACGAAGAACCAACCGGTGATGGAGAGGGAGTGGAAATGGACAGGGAACTCTTGGGAGACACTCATCTCAGGGAGCCCCCTATCTACTCGCCCCATTTTCAGGGTATGGTGAGGCAGAAAGCCTATATTTTTGATGGCCATGGGAACTTCTATAATAAGGAATGGGATTTAGCAGAGGGTAGAGACAATGAGTTTTGTTGGTACCATGTGGAACTGCCAAAAGTAAATGAAAAACTTTCACGATCTGCACAATACCTCATTGGGATTCTTTGTCCTCCTTTGAAACTCCAAGACATTCTTTCGCTTGTCAGCAACGGACCCTTTTGTGGGCATGTGGATGGGGCTCTTGTCTTCAGAGTTAATTCACCCGGTCCTCCCTCCAGCGACTTTACATTTAGAATTGCTGCTAGAGTTACTGAGAATTCAGTGATTACGGTATCTTTGGGCCGTGTTCCTCGATTGGGCTTCTCAGAGATTGGTGAGTCTCTTCTTTCAGAGATACCTAGAGTGGAGAATCCTTATCTTAGGGGTGAACAGAAGGAAGGAGGTGGAATTGTTATAAAGGAGCATGTTCTCGAGTTCTTGTTGACAATGAATCACTCTGAGGAGGCTGATAATCCTGTGCCGAAATCTGTCTCTAATCTTGTTGTTCACATTCTTGACACACATGTGGATCACCTTCAAGATGTTGTGACTAAACTCGAGATGGAGCTGGATTCTGTGGAGCTCCAAATGGATAAAGGTAAAATATCCAAAATGATTTGATATTAAATATTTAATTTGATAATTAAATATTCCTCATATATTGTTTCCCAACTATGAGTTTATTCATCAGTTAACTTGTGGAAGAAACTTCTTGGCTTTTACTTTGCTGGATATTATATTAATACATCAAATTCTTAGGATTCATGCATTACTTCTCATGATCCTGATGTTCGCTCTGTATTAGTCTCTTCTACCATTTTACCCCCTTCTATTCATAAGCAAAGCCAGAACATAGTGAAAAAAAAGGTGCCAATGGACACACCACAGATGTGGAAACTCATAGACCTTGAGATATCATTAATAAAGGCTGCATGCTTGAAAATGAAAGAATGAAAGTGGATTAAAACATTACTTAATAATTTTTAATAAAAGGTTACCTATAGTACTGAATCAAATTATTGATCTCCAGTATATGATATGTTAATGAAGTGTCATTCCGTTGGGGGATTGTGTATCATTCATTGGAAATAACTGAACCAGCATGTGCATGAGTTATACTTGAGAACCTTAATTTAAAGAGAAAACCTTACCACCGGTCCAACTGTTAGTACCCAAATAACAGCCCCCTCCAATAACCTATTGCCACGTAGCTCTTCCATCTTAAAATTTATGCGCCTGACTACAGTGGAATTTTTTTTGTTCTGTATCAATTGTCATCCCCTCGCCCTCTCCTTCTGTAGCCGTTTCTTCCACTTGTTCTTAGGGCTTCCAATGGCTGTGTAACATTTTTTTACAGTTACGGTCTCTGATTAGTATTTCTCTCTACCTGGGTTTCCTGACAACATTTGTCATCTACCTGTTGTTTGATCTCTCTCTCTGGGTTTCCTCGGTTTTTCCTCTCTCAGATTATATATTTATTTTCCCTTTATGCTTAAAAATCTGATTTTATGCAGTTATTTTCCTTTTAACTGTTTCAGAGAGAGAGAGAGGGGGAAGCAGGAGACTGGGGGGGGGGGGGCAACGTGAAAATGTTTGAGAGAGAGAGAGAGAGAAGAGGGCCGGGGGGGGGGGGGGGGAAGCAGAACTCGAGAGAGAGAAGAGGGGGGGGGGAGCTCGAAATTTAATTTTCAGTGTAATGAGTCTATTATAATTTCTGTGAAATTACTGATTTGGCAGAGTGTTATTAGAGGGCTGTTAATGCCTTAACATTGGATGGACCGCTGCAAAGTGGTTTTCTAATTTAAAATGTCTAGTGAGCCCATCTCCTTGGGCAATATGGAGCCTTTGCTTTTGTTGTTCACTTTGGCGTTTAATCTTCTAGAAAACAAAAAGAACTGCGTCTGGATTCTTTTTGCTTCTTATAATTGGAAAAAAGGGACTAATGGCATGAAAGCTAGACGTAACTAAGGATACAGGTACTGAATGGTAAAAGAAATGGTTTGGAGCTTCGTAGGTAAAATCATTTGGAGCTTTGCAGGTCAATGAAATAAATTTCACCTTGTCTTTCCGGGCCCATCATTGAAAGTTCTTACAACCTAAATGAGGATATTGGAAACGTTGGAGGATCTGCATTTTCATTGGAAGGTGTACTTTCCCATATCCATTGACAAGACATGAAAAAGGATGGGTTTTCCTGTCTTCAATAGAATCTGAAAATTTTGGAATAAAAAGAAAACTGTATAAGATGACCATTTGAGTCTATTTTGGTGTGAAATAGCCTAAATATGTGATTTAAAACTCTAAACTTGATAAGTTCCACTCAAATTCCTATCTCATTTCTTAAGAAAAATGGCAGTGTAAATGACTGATGACTTTTGGACTGGTATCTTCAAGAAAATGTTTAATTGTCAGATTTCTTTAGGTCATAAAGAATCACTCTTACAGTCTTTTATTACTATTTTTTTTCTGAGCCATAATGGTATTATACACAAAATGGCTTATCATGTTCACAAGTGTTACCTTGCACGTCCCAATTGATCAATCTGTGTTCTATGTCATTGGGAAAGCTTGATAAGGCCAGTTACAGGGTTTTAATCTGAAAAGAAATGCCATTTCATGCTCTTGCTCTGGTGAAAAAGAACCCAGAGATCAATCTCTTTCCAACTTCATGTTCTGTTGCATGGTTTGAAATATGGTTGAAATTAAGGCATGATTCTTCTGTTTCATTCAGGTGGTTTTGCTTTAAAGAAGCAAATGCTAGATGATAGAAGATTCCCTAAAATGCATCTTAACTTGCAGCGCCTTTTGCAGGTACCATACTCATTTGATTTCTTTAATGTCAGAAAACAGGAGGGACTAGAGTTAGTAGTAACCTTATCCCTTGTTACTTGTTAGTTAGCCCATTCAGTTGTATCTGAGTCACGGTTAACAAATTCAAGTCTCTGGTGAGAAGCATGCCCTTAAACTAAAATATCAATGGAGTTTGATTCTCTCTGAGGTCTTTGGCTCCTTCTCATGGAGCCAAGTTCACGAAATTAGAACACACCAGCTGTGTTTATGACCTTAAGTGTTTGTGAGGCGAAGTAAAAATATTGCCAATAAATATTTTGGACAGTATTGTTGTGGTCTTCCATTGATGACTATAATAGTCAGTAGGATATTTTTTGAGTTTCAGTTTAATGAAATATAAGTTAAAAAAAGGTCGCAGGGTCTAGTGGTCTCGGCATTGGAATCTGAATCCTGTAACCTTATTTCAAATCTAATTACCCATAATATTCGAAACTGTTGATAAGACTCCGAGACCTTCACAGTTTTGTATTTTCATTGAACTCAGGTGATAGCACATGGGGAGCAAGTATTTCCACGAGTGAAAGAGAAGTGTTCTTTAAAAGGTTGGTTTGCTAGCGAAGACATTTACTTCCTTGAAGAGTTGATTGGACAGTTAAGGAGGTTAAAAGAAAATGTGGGATTTATTGCAAATCGTGTCACAGCAATCCAAGCTGGCCTTGATAGCTGGCAGGCCGAGCAAATAAACAGGAAACTATATTACCTTTCGTTCCTTTCAATAATATTTCTTCCTTTGTCCATCATCACTGGAGGTAAAAGTTTCTCTTTGTTGTAGCCTTTTCATTTAGAACTTTTCTCTGCAATTTTGTTTGCTGATTTTGCTGAAGTGATTTACAATTGACACCAATCACTTGTAACAGTGTTTGGCATGAATGTGGGAGGAGTTCCATGGACAGGTCAAATGGACCCAAAGTCCAAAGACGGTTTCCGTAATGTAATGTTACTCTGCATGGCAATGCTACTTCTGGTTTTGCTGTGCTTCTGTTTCCCTGTTCTTTATGCCCATTTAGCTGCTTGGCAGCGGAGGAGGGCCATGAGGAGAAGCTGGTCTCTCAACAGGAAGTCATTCCTCAAGAGAACAGTTGGAAATGGAGGAGTTCAAGGAAGAGGAGGTTACCTTCGGATTTGAACCAAAGAAAAAATGTGTTTGCTATCTTGGTTTGTGTATATTTTTTAGTGCTCCTCGTTTGCTTTCTAATTACCTTTTCTGTTTCAATGCTTACTTCTGTACTATGTCCAAGTACCTTTTCATCTTTTTTCTCATTTTCAGGAAGTCATCTCGGCAATGTGATCAATTGGTTTAGGCTGAGAGGACAGGCATTATACACCAAAAATCATTTGTTCAATAACACCATTCACTCTGACCTGGAAGTAGGGATTTTTATTTGCCACTCTCTCCTCATTTACTCTGGAGAGAGGGTGGAAGTTGCTAGTTGGAAGTCAACTATTTATCTTCTTTCTGATTTTGTTTGTATAATTGGTTTATATGGTTTCTTTCATCTGTGGGAAGCTGTTAACATGTACAGCATTTGTTTCATTTTTTTACTTCTCCCTTTTGAGACTGTATTCTGATATTCAAAAGTGTAACTTGTAAGTACTCTCTCACCTTCATTAATGATACATACTGCATCCAATTCCAGTCACTTTCGAATCACCCTTTAATGTATAGAGTCCAATTGATCCTGGTATTAAGGCTGCTGAGTTGCCTTGCAACATTATCAGAGTTTAGTTTTTTGCAATTTTGGATACATCTTCTACTACTGTTCTTTCATTCATAATACATCTTTCTTTTTCTTTTTCAGTGTGAGTGAAACAAAGGGATGGGAAATGTATGTACTATGAAGTATGAAGTTATGAACCACGCCATTTTCAGCTTCAGGAATTAAAATTCTAATTTCCAAGTAAATGAACAATATCAAGTTATCAATTACCACAAATAAGATATGCTTTGTTCTGTAGCAAAAATCTTCAGGATGTTGGAATTTTAAGATCAGGAGACCTCACCTATTAAATTGATTAATATATCATTCACTTTATATATAGGTATTTTTAACATTTTAAATAACAATTATATAAACCAGTTTAAATATTACTGTTCAGTTAAACGATTTTGGAAGTTTGGAGGTTTGGATGCTAAGATGAGATTAGATAAGTTGAGAGTTGAATAAAATATTGCTAGAATATAATTTTTATTTTAAAATTTAAAAAAGTTAAATTATTTATTATATTTTATTTGAAAAAATTATAATGATTAAATGAGAATGAATTAAAGTGATGTTTGAATACAAACAAGACCCGATACTCTATTTGATCAACCAGATGGTGTGTTGTATAGTAAGGTCTCGTTTGTATTTGCACATGCAATGAGATAAATTAATATAAAAATTAAAAATAAAATAAAATATTATTAAAAGATATTTTTTAATATTATTTTTATTTTAAGATTCGAAAAAATTAAATTATTTATTTTATTTTATGTAAAAATTTAAAATAATTATAATAATTAAATAAAATGATATAAAAATGATTGTGAAAATAAACAACGGTTAAGGAGTTCTAGAAGGAGCAGCACGTATCTTGTTCCCAACAGTCTCCAATCCCATCACAGGCCCCTCGTTTCCATCTGCTGCCCAAAAAAAGAAAAAAGGGCAACTACTTTCCCCCCACCATTTGTATCCTCAAACCCCTAAACCCTCCTCCTTCCAAAAGCCTCTATCTCTGTGTCTATCTGTTTTTCACTTCTCGCTGCGCTCCGACCCGTCTAAGGCAACCATTCATGGCAGCAACCGCCTTATTAATCCGTTCGCTACGACGCCGTGACGTCGCCTCTGCACCTCTCTCCGCCTTCCGATCCGTACGTATTCTCTTATTCTTCTTTTAACCCCTTCTGAGAGATTTACTCTCTGCTTCTTTTTGGCTGAACCATTTATTGTTAGTCGTCCATTTTTTGTATCCTATGTGCTCTTTTTGCTTCCTGCCAGAGCTCAGAGAAATTGAATAAATTTAGGGAATTTTCTCTCGAAATATTTAGTTTTTGTCTTTTTTTCTTGGTTGCTTTTGATCCGAGAAAATATACTTTAGCGGAGCTTAATAAAATTTGTTAGCTTTGTAGAGGAGGTGGGGGGTCCTAGCCTAACCGGTTAAAACGAAAACGTAATCGGTCAATATCTATTTCTCGGTGTCTTTGTCTCAATCTTCTCTCAGATGACGGCTTTTACTCAATGATATGCAAGCAGTGTTGTTCTGTAAGAGATTGTGACCGAGTTCGAGGGATGTACTAGGCTCAGTTCGGTTAGGGTTTTAGTCTTGTGTCCTAAACAGAACTTTTCGTCATCCAATATTATAAGCTGCGAGGTGAATGGTTCAAACCCAGAAATTTTATTCATTTTGGAAATGCTATCTTGTCTCAGTTTAAGTGCAGACTGTTCTCATGATTGATTGGGAACCATGATTAGCTTTAGTTCTCTTGCAATTAGCTGTAACATTAGGTGCTCAAGAAAGTTTTGCCTAAAAGAATTATGATGGAAAAAAAATGAGGTTCGCACAATTTCCACTGGCGGATTTTAAATGGTGATTTGATATTCTTTTGGCAATGGAAAAAGAGCTTGAGCATTTGTGATTGTTTCAAAAGTACCCATCGTGGATCTGCATCTTTTATTTTTTATGCTCAAGCAAGTTGCTGGACTTATACATAACTTCAGGATAAACTCATATAGCAGACTTTCCATTAACATGACTCGAAAAAGTCATATAAAAGCTCTTGATGGATACGAGTAACAAGACTTTACAAGGCCATATAAAACGACTCAATAGCACGATTGGTAAGAAATTACCTTAGTGATGCTTTCTAATGCTTGTGCAGTTCACCAGCAATGCTAAGCCTCTGTGGGCTCCCTCAAAGTTGGGTCACAATTGGGCAAGTTTGACCAGAGCATTCAGGTATTTCAGCTATTTTTGGAGTCTGTTGGATTCTTTTTTCATTTTCCTTCTTTTTATAATATTTTTAATTTTTCAAAACAGTTCTAAGCCTGCTGCGAGTGATGTTATTGGCATTGACTTGGGAACGACCAATTCATGTCTTGCAGTTATGGAGGGAAAGGTATAGACATGAGAAACAGTGTTCTCATAATGAGAAGGACTCATTTCTTATTTATTGATCAAAATATCATGTTGTTTTCTTTCTGATTCAGTTTGAATTATGTCTGACTCTTTCTAATTTCTGAGAGAAACTGTAGAATCCCAAAGTTATTGAGAATGCCGAGGGGTCGCGAACCACACCATCTGTGGTTGCCTTCACCCCAAAAGGAGAACTACTCGTGGGTACTCCAGCAAAACGTCAGGCTGTGACTAACCCCACGAATACCATCTTTGGAACCAAGCGTTTGATTGGGAGACGATTTGATGATCCTATAACCCAGAAAGAAATGAAGATGGTCCCATACAAGATCGTTAGGGGTCCAAATGGAGATGCATGGGTTGAAGCCAACGGACAACAGTATTCCCCAAGCCAAATTGGGGCTTTTGTCCTAGTTAAGATGAAGGAAACTGCAGAATCATATCTTGGAAAGTCAGTTACAAAAGCAGTGATCACTGTTCCTGCTTATTTCAATGATGCTCAGAGACAAGCAACAAAGGATGCTGGCAGAATTGCAGGACTTGATGTACAGAGAATTATCAATGAGCCTACTGCTGCTGCACTTTCCTATGGAATGAACAATAAGGAGGGTCTCATAGCAGTTTTTGATCTTGGTGGTGGAACATTTGATGTTTCCATTTTAGAGATCTCTAATGGTGTTTTTGAGGTAGTTTTTTCTTTTTGCTATTAAAGTAGCCTTTTTTTATTGTGGACGAATAAACATGCACATTCACACATCTTGTTTTAGTTTGCTGTTGGTTGTTGACTGACGATGGGAGAACTTTTTGTTTTATTTTTCCTTTGAATTCTAGTTGGTGGGTGTAGAATTCAAATAAAATGTATTACATTGTATACTTAGGAGACATTGTTACAGTTTTTTTTTTTCTAAATTTCTTTTTAGAACAAACCAGCCTTCTTTTTGCACAAATGTGAGTTTGCTTCTTGTGAAGAGTGATTCTTCCTACTGGGTGTGACGCCTAGCTTTGGTTGGAGTGATTTCAACATTATTTTTCTATCCTTATTATTAACTGCTGCTGTGCTAAATCTGTACTGCATCACTTTCCTCATCACTTCAAGTCTCAATGACTCTTTTGTCTAGGTGAAAGCAACAAATGGAGACACATTCTTGGGAGGAGAGGATTTTGACAATGCGCTGCTGGAGTATTTGGTGAGTGAGTTTAAGAGAACTGAGGGGATTGATCTTTCCAAGGACAAGCTTGCTTTGCAGAGGCTTCGTGAAGCAGCCGAGAAAGCTAAGATAGAACTCTCATCTACCACCCAAACTGAAATCAACCTGCCCTTCATCACAGCTGATGCATCTGGTGCAAAACATCTGAATATCACACTAACCAGATCGAAATTTGAAAGTTTGGTGAATCACTTGATTGAGAGGACTAGGGCCCCATGTAAGAACTGTTTGAAGGATGCTAGCATAACTTCCAAGGAGGTAGATGAGGTACTTCTTGTTGGAGGGATGACACGTGTTCCAAAAGTGCAGGAGGTTGTTGCAGAGATCTTCCAAAAGACCCCAAGCAAAGGAGTAAATCCTGATGAGGCAGTTGCCTTGGGAGCTGCTATCCAGGGTGGTATTCTTCGTGGTGATGTCAAAGAATTGCTTCTCTTGGATGTCACTCCTTTGTCACTTGGTATTGAGACATTGGGTGGTATCTTCACCAGGCTGATCAACAGAAACACAACCATTCCAACAAAGAAGAGTCAGGTATGTAACTCCTGCTTGAATTGGTTTTGAGAGGCTCAGTTTTGTCTGGTCTTCAATTTGACTCGATCTTTCCCCATTGCAGGTTGTTTTTCATATACTTTGCGTTATGTAACTTTTTGTTCTTGAGGTTCCTGAATAGCACTTTTACCATTGCAGGCTTTTTCCACAGCAGCTGATAACCAGACTCAGGTTGGCATCAAGGTATTGCAAGGTGAGCGTGAAATGGCCTCTGACAACAAGCTTCTTGGAGAGTTTGAGCTTGTCGGCATTCCGCCAGCCCCCAGAGGCATGCCTCAGATTGAAGTCACGTTTGACATTGATGCCAACGGTATTGTGACTGTTTCTGCTAAGGACAAGACCACCGGGAAGGAACAACAGATCACCATCCGTTCATCTGGAGGGCTTTCGGAAGATGAAATTGAAAAGATGGTTAAGGAAGCTGAGTTGCATGCTCAGAGGGATCAAGAAAGAAAAGCTCTGATTGATATCAGAAATAGTGCAGATACCACCATCTACAGCATTGAGAAAAGCTTGGGCGAGTACAAGGATAAGATTCCTGCTGAGGTTGCCAAAGAGATTGAGGATGCAATTGCAGATTTAAGGAAGGCAACGGCTGGGGACAGTGCTGAAGAAATTAAGTCGAAGATTGATGTGGCAAACAAAGCTGTCTCAAAGATAGGGCAGCACATGCAAGGTGGGTCTGGTGGTGATGGTTCCTCTGGAGGTTCTCAGGGTGGTGGTGGTGGTGGTGACCAGGCTCCTGAGGCAGACTATGAAGAGGTGAAGAAGTGAGTGTTGAGATTGTAATTTGAAGGTAGTTTCTATTCCGTGGCAGTGTCACAAACTAGGGCGGATATCTTAAGGTTCGTGCCCTCTATAGGGCATAAAAGTTTGCTGCGGTTTTTGTATCAAAATGTGGGAGGTTGAATGTATTACGGAGGCCCTTGCTCCATTTGAGCACAAAGCACAACGTCTATGCTCTCTAATTCGTTGTTGACGAAATTTTTGCAGCAGTATTCCTGTTCGCTTACAGATACGAGTTATTTGTTCATGTTTCAGTTCAGAATTTACATGCTTTTTGGTTGGTATTGATGTGCCTACCTCTATATTTTGCTAATAATTCTTCCTCAAAGCCATTAGTATTTCGGAATGTGGGACTCTTATCTTCTTGGTTATTGAAGCTGTAACATGACTTACGGTTGTCATTGCTAATTAATTTGTATGTGGGAGGGGAAAATAGTTTTTTAATAGATTGGTACGTACGTCTCAATTTCACAAAAATTAAAGAAAAAATCTATTCATCCTCCTACTATTCACACAACCTTCTCACACCATATTTTTTCTCACACCATATTTTTTTTTATTAAATATTAAATATATAAATAATGAATAAAAAAATTAAATTAGTTTGAAAAAAATAAACTCAAAAAAAATTTTAAAAAAATACTAAAAAATATTAAAATTTAAAAAAATGTGGTGTGTGGAGGTTGAGGAGGTTGTGTAGCATTCCTTAGGGTGCGTTTGGATGTTGAGATGAGTTGGGTTGAGTTGAGTTGAGATGATAAAATATTATTAGAATATTATTTTTAAATATTAAAGTTGTTTTGGAATTTGATAAAGTTGAATTATTTATTATATTTTGTATTGAAATTTGAAAAAGTTGTAATGATGAGTTGAGATGAGTTGAGATGAGTTTGGCATCCAAACGAAGCCGATCTGAGAGTTAGAATTTGATGACTGTGTTTTAAATTAAGATTGATGTTTCTTTGTGAAACAATGACTAATGGCCATAAAAGCTTCCTACAACGGTCTATGCCCCTTACCCATCTGAAAATTTATTTTTTTTAAAAAAAAGTAGTGTTATATGTATTTACAAACTAATTTACAGTTTTACTTACAATACTCATTTTATTAATTTTCTTTTACTTATAAGGCTCATTTCAAATTTCATGATCTTTTACATATCAATAACTAACCTGTAGAGAAGTAAATTTTTCTTAAGTACATATTTAACATTTTCCTAAAAAACAATCAGTAACTTACGAGAAAGGAAGTTGTTTATTTAAAAATAAAATAACAGATAAATAAAAAGAGGAAGGCCAGTAAATAACGATGTTTATAACTTTCTAGAATTAGAGTAAGGTGTTGAGTACATAATTAACCTCTATATTTCACGATTTCTATTTTTTGCTTGGCGAGTTTTTTATTTTTTCGTTTTGTTGGTGTTTTATAATTTGGTTAATTTAAGGTTTTTTTTCTAAATATTTTTAGATTTTCTAACAAAAATATGAGTGACTAGACAATAGACATCATGATCACGTGGCTAAAAAATGATAAATTGTTTTTTAAATTGTTTAAAAGCATAAAGTAAGCCTTCATATAATATCAATAATAATTTCGATGGGGCGCCACCGTAATTCTTCAAAGATAGTAGGTCATATATTATATTATTATCTGTGTAATTGAGGCTTTTCTGATAAGATGAATAATAAAGGGTTAATTTTGAATATTAGAGACCTATATAACATCGGTTTCCACCCTCCGAAACCTTCCTCAATTGAGTCAATTCGCTTCTTTCAGCTTCCCCCTTCCTTTGCCTTTGGCGGCCACAGACCCAGAGTGGGCACATTCACACTCAGACAGAACAGAACAAAACGAGCCGTTTCTTCCATTGGCTCAAACCCCGAACCCTAGAACCTAGAAGGTTCGCACCTGCTTGCCCTTCCTTTTCTCTTCTGCCTATGTTTGATTTCCGAGAAAATATAGTAAAGCAACGCAACCACTCATAAGCTTTTGTTCTTCGGGTTCTTCTGTTTCCTAAGCGCCCATATAAATAGTAGTCAAGGTACGTACTTTTTTTCCCCTTTAGCTTTACTACCATAAATTGATTCTTATACTCCTTAGTCTGTTATTCTTTTTCCGGATTCACGATTTCTTATCAACATCTGTACGCTTTATTTTGTGGACATATCCTTTTTCTGAACGAATTAACTGGATAGTGAATAGTAGGATACAAATATGTAGATTTATACTAATTACTGTAGTATGGAAGGGAATGGCGTGGCCTAGTGCTTGTTATTGCTTTTTTTATTTTGTTGTTTCGCTTTTTATTATATATAAAACCTCAGGGTCATTGGAGCTCTTACGCGCTTAGTGGCTGTTTTTCTGATGTACCGTTATGTAGGATAATTTTTAAATAAAATAAAGAGTTTGGTCTAAATGGGTAGTAAGAAAAGAAACTCCAGCTCTGTGGAGGAGGAGATGGAGGATCATAAAGATACAGTTGTTTCGAATCCTTTGGAGAAGAAGAAAATGAAGAAGGATAAGAAAACAGATGAAGCTTTGTCCGTTAAACCCATGGAGAGAAGGAAGAAGAGGAAGGCATTGGATAAAGAGAGACGGCGATCTGCAGCTTCTGAGAACGAAGAAGAATCCAAAAGGCCCAAACAAATAGATGCAGATCTGGTAGAGGGTGAAGATCGTGCACCAGTGGCACCTTCATCGAATGGTGGCTTGCCCGAGTTTCATATTGGTGTTTTTAAGGACTTGGCATCCATGGATGGTAAAGTAAGGGAAGTGGCTGCTGAAGCAATGGTGAGAGAGCTACAAGAAGTTCAGGAAGTGTACGAGAGGATTGATAATAAGGACAATGTTGAGGGTGGATTGAAATTGGAAGCTGAGAAGGATGATGGCTTGAAAAATTGTGCTCCTTCTTTGAGATATGCTGTGCGCAGGCTTATCCGTGGAGTTTCTTCATCAAGAGAGGTATTTTTAGTCGATTTTTACCTTTTTTAATGTTATATATAACCTTTGTTTTACTAAGGCACATACACGGCTTCATGTGACTGCACATGCACTTTCTTCTTCCCTGTGCTAAATGTGGGAACCGCTATTTTAGTTATTTTTAGTAAATGGTGGGATTGCATTTTGAATATTTTCCCTCTCAATGACATCTTAATGGCTTACAGATATTTATGTTTGGCATGAATCACACTTGTAACTGTGTCTCCTGATCATAACTGAATGTAGATTATAATGCAAAGAATAGCAAAGCTGCACCTATTTATTGGTATGGTCTTCATTTTAATATGTTAGAGAAGGAAGCTACAACAGGGAGAGATATAAACATGCAGTTGCATGAAATCTTTGGGTTCCTCCAACACCCTACTAAACTGGAAGCTCCCATTATAAAAGTACATCCCGAGTTTTATACTTTATGGATGGTGCTTAATAATTAATCTCATGAAGTTATGTTTCTCTGTGAGTTCAACCTTGTACAAAGTAACTTCTTTGTTTGAGTAGAATAAGTTAGTGAACTGTATTAATCAGTTATTGGGCCCAAATGATAACGCAGGTATAATTGTTGAGGGTCTTTAAGTTTGAGAAAATTCATTTTCTTTCTTTGGTTTTCTCAATGTCTCACATTTAAGCTTGTTTTCACTTAGAAGCTTATAGTTGTAAACTTATAGTTATTATTTTAATTTTTGGTCACCTATGTTTTGTTGCATTGCACATTCAGAATACAACTGCATTTGTTTTCCTGTCCATTTATGCTCCAAATGATTTATTTAGTCCATGTGTAAATGCACTTGAGGATTTCAAAATGTCATTATCTTATGTTATTCCAAGGTTCATATTTGGCGATTCTCAGGTCTGGGCTATCTGTTCACCTGTTTATGTGAAACATTTTCACAGAATATATAAAGCATTACGTAGGTATCAGGGTATATCGTTTTTTGTGGTGGTAGAACATTTAGAACAGTGTTATTCACTATTTTGACTGGAATGTAGCTTCTAGATGCATGATTTCTTATACAGTTTCTGTTATTCAAATAATCTTAATCAAGTGATAATCTGCTGAAATAACCTTTTGCAGTGTGCAAGACAAGGATTTGCATTGGGTTTGACTCTTTTAGTCGGTACCATACATAGCATCAAACTGGACTCGTTGCTGAAACTTATTGTTGATTTGTTAGAGGTCTCATCCTCGATGAAGGGTCAGGTAGGCTACATTATTCAAATTGTTTTCTTGATTGAGTTGCTTTTCTCTCCATATGAATTTATATTTCGACTTCTTATGGTGTTGCAGGAAGCTAAGGACTGTCTTTTGGGTCGCTTATTTGCTTATGGTGCACTTGCCCGATCTGGAAGACTAACTGAAGAGTGGATTGCCGATAGAAATACCACATACATCAAGCAATTCACCAGTATTCTTATTTCCCTTGCGACAAAGAAGCGATACTTGCAAGAACCTGTAGTCTCAGTTCTTTTAGACTTAATTGAAAAGGTATTTCTACTGATAAATAAAAAATGGTTCTGAGGTTGATGAGAATTTCTGGCTTTATTTTTTGTTCTTTTTGCTAGAAAATGGTGTAATTTCAGCCTGTGGTTGAAAATGTCCTTCCAATATACTTGTGACTGTCTAAATGGGTATTCCGAACCCTACTTATAAAAAAAGGGTGTTTAAACCCACAGTAAGTAGATGGTCACGTTTTTATCTCACTAAATAATTAGTGTATGAATATTAGTGGAGTTGATTTGCTCATGATCATATGTAAAATACTTCATGAATGAATAGGTTTCTTGTGTTGAGCTTTGTTTAGTTCGTTCATTTATGAAGACGTCCTCGTAGAGGGAGTTTCAGGAGGAGTATTAGTCTTAAGGGAAACAAGGGGTTGGGGATGGGGAGGTGTGTTCTATTCCAATCCGGGCTTGGTGTATTTTGGATAGATTTCTAATTTTCATGGGCTTTTTGGGTCATTAGGAGCTCTCTAGTATGGGTTAGATGTTTTCTTGTATACGTCTAGTGTACTTGGTTACTCCTATTTATATATATATATATATAATATTTTTACTTAAAATAATTTTTTAGCCATTCTCTCGCCCTTTTGTCAACTTCAAGTTGAAAAATATATACGTTCCTACTGTCATTGTGTTTGACATTTCCAATCTAGACCTTCCCTGTCCCTTCCACGTTTTAAATTTTACGGCTGACAAGTGGATTTTGAATGTTGCCAATACATGTTTGTGTTTTGTCTTCCTTGGTTCTGCTGCCATTTTAAACTTACATGTAATTGCCTCCTTGTTCCAAGTTTATTGAAGCATATGTCTGTTGGCTGTCTTTTGAAGTTGATATATTTGATTTTTCAATCCTCCTAGTTGGGGCAAAACCGTGGGAGACTTGGATGTACTAGCATCTTATGCCTGGCTTTCATGTTTCCACTGCAGCAGTTTTGCTCTTTTAATTCTTAATAATCCTTTTGGGGATCTGTCTTGTCATGAATTTGCAGTTGCCCACTGAAACATTGTTAAATCATGTGCTCGAAGCTCCGGGATTGCATGAATGGTTTGAAGCATCTGCTGAAGCAGGAAATCCAGATGCATTGCTTCTAGCTTTGAAACTTAGAGAAAATATCTCCGTTGACAGGCCAATATTTGGCAAGCTTTTGCCTGATCCATTTAGCCCAGGCAAACTTTTTACTGCCAACCATCTTTCCTCTCTTGCAAATTGCTTGAAGGTAGTATTCGTAGATTTCTTTCTTGTAGCTAGTAGCGACTTATGGATGAACTCTAAGATTATTCGTGCTTGTGTGGAATATGGCAGGAATCCACATTTTGTCAGCCTCGAGTTCACAGCTTGTGGCCTGTTCTCATAAATATTCTTTTACCTGAAATGGTTTTGCAAGGCGATGATGCTGTGTCAGTTTCAAATTCATTAAAGAAACACAAGAAGAGTCGAAAATGTAGCTCTTCTGAAGAAGAAATTACAAAGAACTTCCAATGTTTCTGTGAAGTTATTATTGAAGGATCCCTTCTTATGTCATCTCATGACCGTAAACACTTGGCATTTGATATTCTCCTTCTTTTGCTCCCTAGGTTGCCTGCTTCTTTTGTCCCATTTTTCCTGTCATACAAATTTGTCCAGTGTCTAATGGATGTACTTTCAACAAAGGATTCTTGGCTTTATAAAGTTGCACAGCATTTTCTTAAAGAATTGTCAGATTGGGTCGGAGATGATGATATCAGACGAGTTTCTGTTATTATTGGCCTTCAGAAACAAAGCAATGGAAGATTTGACTGCATCACGCGGACAAAAACGGTTAAAGATTTGATGGCTGGGTTCAGAACAGAATCTGGTTGCATGCTATTTATTCAGAATCTAACGAACTTGTTTGTGGATGAAGGTAATGCTTCAGAGGAACCCTCAGATCAGAGTCAAACAACAGATGACAATTCTGAAATAGGTTCAATTGAGGATAAGGATTTGGTTGGGACAGTTGGAAATTCTGATTTTCTGAAAACTTGGGTTGTAGAATCTCTCCCCAGTATTTTTAAATATTTGAAACTGGATCTTGAAGCAAAGTTACGGGTGCAAAAAGAAATTTTGAAATTTCTAGCTGTTCAGGGCTTGTTCACTGCGTCTCTTGGCACGGAAGTGACTTCTTTTGAATTACAGGAGAAGTTTAGATGGCCAAAAGCAGCCACGTCAAGTGCTCTATGCAGGATGTGTATTGAGCAGCTCCAGTTGTTGTTGGCAAACGCTCAAAAGGGTGAGGGGCCACGAGCTTTGGCCAGTGGCCTTGAGCCCAATGATCTTGGATCTTACTTCATGCGGTTCCTTAGCACATTGCGCAACATTCCTTCAGTTTCCCTTTTTTGCACTTTGAGTAATAAGGACAAAAACACATTTGAAAAATTGGAAGAAGTGGAGAATAGGCTTTACATAGAGGTAAATTTTCTTTCACAGCCCAAAATTCATGTTTTGAAATGTGGTTCTATTTATTTAATTGTACATCTATCTATTGTTGGAGGAATAGATTTTCAGATCCATAATACAAGAATTCTTACTACTCGTTACGATTAAGGTTGCTGATCGATGGGTTTGAAGGTGTTCAGACTGACGAAATCACCCCTTTTGGTTTTGGAAAATGATCAGCCAAACCACACAATCAAAAGATGATAACCAAACGGATTGGTGTGATGCATCAGTTTTGGCCTAGATGTCAATGAGCATTGGCATATTTAAACAAATTAGGTGGAGTGGAGCTGAGCTGGGGTTTAATTTTGAAAGGGTAGTATTGGGCATAGACTGATTTGGAAAACTAGGATAGGAAATCAGGGGTGGTTGGATGAGAACTTTGAACCACTCATTCAAGCTTGAGAAGTATATGGCTGCAAATTCATTGCATATCTTGACTTTCGCCAATTGAGTCTGCGAGGGCTAAGTCTTTGCATGGCCAAGCAGAGTTACGTTTGCATGTCAACCTCAGGCAAGTTCTTCCAGAGGTTGACAGGTTGAAGTGAGGATGCGATATTTTAGGAGGGGATTGTCGTGGGGAAGCGCTGTAACTAGTGGGAATGCAGCATAGTGGCATTGTAGGTGCCACTTGGTTTGATTTCCCTTGGGGAACAAAACTTTGAAATTGAACACCAAATTTATCTATGATTTACTTTAAATGAAAAAGATTGCGGGTGCCAGTTTTTCTAATAGACTCTGAATTGCAACTTGGGATCATTGAAAATCAGCCGAGACTGGTTGGTGGGGTGTAGCACAGTTGGTTTGTCACTTTTTGCAGTTCTGTGAACACTCCTAGTTACAATATCTTTGCTTAGGTGGTTCTCAATCAAAAGATTGGAAAACTTGTGTCTGACCCATTGTATACCATGAAATTATGAGAATGAGTATTTTCAATATCATGGATTTCCTTAGACTATAAATTTGTAAGGTCGATTTTATGATAGAGTATTGATTCACACACAACATATTTTCACAACACGTTTCACAACAATGTTGTAAGATGAGGGTATTTTCGTAAAGTAATGTTACTTTTATAAAGAGTTTTACAAAATAACCCCTGATTTTCTCGATAACTTAGATTCATGCCTTAAAATCTACCTGAATGTGGCCAAGCCCATAAAATAATCGAGCCAAGGATCAAGTGTTTCTTCCATCCCATACATAGGTATTGCTGGCCTCATTATTTTTGTGAAATCCTTTTTTTTTGGATTTGAGTGTGAGATGCAAGCTTTTATTCTCTTTTATTTTTCAATACTCTGACTTTCACTTCATATTTTGTGTGGTTAACCTTGTGATATGAAAACTCAGATTTTTACATTGATGATTTCAGGAAAGGAATTGTGGGCTTAGTGCTGATGCAAATAAAATGCATGCACTGAGGTACCTGCTCATCCAGTTGCTTCTGCAAGTGCTCCTTCGACCAGGAGAATTTTCAGAAGCTACTTCTGAACTTATTATTTGTTCCAAGAAAGCTTTTGCTGTTTCTGATCTTCTTCCATGCTCTGGAGAAGATGAGATGGATGGTGATGCAACACCTGAGTTGATGGATGTTCTTGTAGATACATTGCTTTCATTGCTTCCACAGTCATCAACCCCCATGCGGACTTCTATTGAGCAGGTTTGTGAGATGAAAGCATCCATAGTTTCTGGGTTTAAGACCTCTGCTGATCTGAATTTACCTTAGAACTAAATTGCAATACATTATATTTTTTACCCTCTCCTTAAAATGTGTAGTGAAAATGAGGCATTGTTTCCTCAAAATTTCCATTATTTTCTGTGCTTGTTAGTTGTTATAAACCAAACACTGAAAGAAGAGAACTTAGATATTTGCTTTTCGTTTGTTTCCTCTAACAATGAGCCAAACATGGTGTTGGTGATTAGATTTCAAGGAAAAGCTTTTTGTGATTATTTATTTGGTATCTATTTCTTGTCTGTAGGTTTTCAGATACTTTTGTGATGGTATTACCGATGATGCACTGTTGCGGATGTTGCGGGCTATCAAGAAAACTTTCAAACAAGCTAGACATCAGGATGCAGCAAGTGAGGATGATGATAGTGACGATGAAAACTTTCTTGGTATTGAAGAAGATGAGGATGATGAAGCTAAGGCTGGTAAAATTGGTGAGAGTGATGAGCAGACAGATGATTCAGAGGCTGTTGTTGGGGTTGGGGAGGTTGGTAAAGGAGTTCCTGAAGCTTCCCTTGTTTCTGATGGGGAAAGTGATGGGGATGAAACTTCTGGTGATTCTAATGGAGGAACAGATAATGCTGTATCTGTGGAAGTTGGGAAAGAAGTTCCTGAAGCTTCCGATGACTCTGATGGAGGAATGGATGATGATGCAATGTTTCGGATGGATTCTTATTTAGCCCAGATTTTCAAGGAGCGGAAGAATCAGGCTGAGAGTGATAATGCTCATTCCCAGCTTGTACTATTCAAACTTCGTGTCCTTTCATTGCTTGAAATTTACGTGCATGAAAATCCAGGCAAGTTTTGGTTGTGTACAGATATTTACTGATATACAGAAATTGCCCTACTAGAAATTTATGAGTAGAATTTGAGTCCTCAATTTCATATAGGACTAAGTTTAGCTGTCATACAAGAGAAAATGTTCACTGAATGATCAAAGAAGTTTCTTTTTTGGATTTCAATGGGCTTAAATTTCATTTTGGAAGCTCATCCTCTTCATCATAAATAATCGGCTTGCCCCAAAATGACCTAGCCCAACATTTCCTCGTATCCATTTCTGCTTTCTAACTTGGTGTTTTCTCTTGCATACCTCCTTTGTACTCTGGGATACACCTATTCACTTATTAGTATTAATAAAATCTCTTTCACATATAAAAAAAGAAAGTAAAATTAGCTGTTATTTTGGACCTCAGTAGGCTAGGAGGATTTAGCGATAGACAATATATGTTGTGGTCCTTGCCTGCAGTGTTGGTATTCGGCTGAGGCGACCTCTGCCTGCTGAGTGTTGGTGAAATTGTCACAGATTGGTGTGTTCAGTTACGAATGATCTTTTATGACATATGGTTGATATACACGATCTGCCTCACTTCCTGATTTGTTTTTGTGTTGTCTTTATTTCACAGGTAAGCCACAGGTTCTAACAGTGTATTCAAACCTAGCTCAAGCATTTGTTAACCCACAAATTGCTGAAGGTTCTGAACAGCTTGGACAGCGTATATGGGGGATTCTGCAAAAGAAGATTCTCAAAGCAAAAGATTATCCGAAGGGTGAAGCTTTGCAGCTATCTACTCTTGAATCTTTGTTAGAAAAGAACTTGAAGTTGGCATCGAAACCATTCAAGAGGAAGAAATCTGCTGCTAACCCGTCAAAGAAGAAGCAATCAGCCTCATGGAAACGATATAAAATGGTTACATCACTCGCTCAAAATTCAACCTTCTGGATTCTGAAGATCATTGATGCAGGAAAGTTTCCAGAGGCTGAACTGCAGAAGGTTTTTGATATTTTCCAGGGTGTTTTGGTGGGATTCTTCGAGAGTAAAAAGTCTCAAATCAAATCTGAATTTTTGAAAGAAATATTTCGAAGAAGGCCGTGGATTGGGCATCATCTCTTTGGCTTCCTATTGGAGAAATGTGGCAGCACTACGTCAGAATTTCGGCGAGTGGAAGCACTAGATTTGGTTGCTGAGATATTAAAATCTCTGGTTTCCACTGATGAAAGTGGCCAAGATGCATTGAAGAAAATTGTGAAAAACCATCTGCATAAACTCTGTTATCTGGTAAAGGAGTTAGTGACCAACATGCCCGAAAAACAGTCAAGGCGAGCCGAAGTACGGAAGTTTTGTGGCAGGGTCTTTCAGATTATATCAACCCTTGGCTTGGCCAGGTCTTTTCTTAAAAATTTGGACCCAGATGCTCATGCCGCTTGTGAATCTCAACTTGGTGAGAACTTCGTTAATTTGAAAACTGGAAAGGTAGTACTATAAAGAGAAGATATAGTGAGAAGGCTTGATTAACTGATTTGTTTGTCTGGCACGCTCCTCAGTCATCACATCAAGTGGTTGAAAGCAGTATGTTCAGTCTTCGACCACGAAAGAAATCTTGTTGCAGTTCTCTTATGGTCGCATTTTGGCCTGCTCCGACGTGAGCTTCTCTTACCTGGAAGGTTTTATATCCGACAGAATCAGATGTTGGTGGAATTTTGAAATTTTGTCTGCATTGAGTATTTATTTTGTTTGTTGTCTGATTAGTGTTCAGATGGGAACAGTTTGATTATTAATCAGAAAACATTAGAATTTCATCTTTGTTTAAACTCCACTTCTTGTTAAAGGATCTTCGGGACATAAACTCTCACATGCTGTTAACTAGGTTATTTCTTCCCGAAATATTAAACAGATTCTTCATATCATTTATCCATTCACGAATGCATACTCCAATCAAAATGCTATTGAAATTTGAGAAGATCCCTGTTGTAATTAGACCTTATATGGACGGGGAAGTCCCCTGATATTCGAAGTTACTCGGAACCTTCTATTTATCCTTGGTTGTATTTCCCTCAGCGTTTCCTTTTGACGGGCTTTTGGAAGTAACCCAATCAGAAAACAGAAGTGCAGGATAGGTGCATTAGCACATGGAAGTGGGCCCGCTGGTTACTGCAAAACAAGTCTAATTTATTTTTAGAGATGAGAGGAGTTGAGATTAAAATTAAAAAATTAAATAAAATATTATTTTTATTTTAAAATTTAAAAAAAATAAATTGATTATTTTATTTTGAATAAAAATTTAAAAAAATTGTAAGGAGTTGTGAAAACATAAAGATCAATGGACTCGGCCTATTTTGACGTTTGAACATACGCCATGGGAGTACGATAGAAATAGTATGTATGTTTAGGCTCAAATTATATATATGATCACAAAATCTCACCAACAAATGAACAAAATGAGCGGGTATTGAATGCCCACTTCATTATGATGCCCCAACCATAATGGCTGGAGGTCAGTGATAGGAAGGGGGAGAGTGCACGTGAACAGCTCCCGTGGCAATTAACATCCCATCCCCATCAAGATGTGAAAGAAAGTCCCAATATTTGCTAAAAAGATGTTTTCCGTCGAAGGAATGCTTTTTCTGTGGTCACACGAACTATCAATTCATTTATAGTTAGTTGGACGACCAGGATCGTCTCCTGGGCAATACTCTTCCCCGAAATGAATGGATTATATACCCCATCAAATCTGCCAGCCCGCGTTCTTTAATTCATTTTTGACGGATTCTCCCCCCCAACTACGAAGCACGGGGTTGAAACTTTTCAAGTCTAAATTCATTTTTGTGGAAACCAAAGCCTCACTAGCCAACACCTGATTTGGGGACGACCTTCGTTAATTAAATTTTTATAGTTTCAAATATTGAAATCTTTCTTCCACAATGATTCTTGGGCACGCCATCAGATTCACTAGAAAGATCATCAAAGTGCACGATTCACAGACGAAATGAAACTTCGGAAAATCTCTTGGCTACCAAAGGTGGAAACAGCTCCTGGAATGACTTTGTGACGTGCTTAAGAGAATCACACCCACGAAGATGGATAAATTGAACCACAAAATTCTCCAAGAAAATCATGTATTAATGCGGGGGTAATGTGTACAATGGTATCTCTCAATCACTCTAAATCTCTCACTCTACTTTCTTCTACCAATCCCTAATCTGTTTTCACTTACACTCCTCTACCATCTGACCTACTTTTTTTTCACCCTACTCAAGGGCTCTTTTTTACATTTCCGTCACTCCATAGCCAAAATGCCCATTCCAACAATTCCTCCAAATGCTTGAAACAATTAAAAAAAATTCCACAAATCACACAGTTCCGAGTTTAACATCCATCCCCTGAGCCAAAAGAGATTTTCATAAATTCAGCACATAGCACAAAAATAAGAAGGAAATTTACTGGAGGCTATTAATTATAGCACGAGGTATACCTTTACTGCACAACCCAACATCCCCAAATGGGAAAGGCATTCAAAGAAGGAAGGCATTTTGATCCAGCTCTCCTCTTGAGTCTACTCTTGGAAAGCCCTTTCAATTAGATGCCTCAAGACTGTGCATTATCGGCATCCGAATCACTCCTAGAAGAACTCCCTGAATCCGAATCTGCATCAAACATCACCATCAGCCATTTCTGCAAACAAGAAATTCTAAACCCACCAAGCAGAAATGAGACAATTGGTGATACCACTCGACGAGGAGGAATCACTGTCTGAGCTGCTAGAGCTGCTAGAACTACTACTGCTCCCGTGACCTCCAACATCTTTCTCAATCTCCACTGGCGGAAAATTGCTCATAGGCATCTCGTCCCCAATGTCAACATCTTCCTCCCCAGCCTCACCTCCTTTCTTCGGCTTCTTCATCTCGATAGCCACGGCTTCATTCTTCTCACTACTCACAGGTAACTCCTATCGACAAACAATAATGACCACAAGTAAGCAGAGCTGGTGAGAAAAACGCTCAAAACATTGGGATCAAAATTAAACAAATGGAAATATTTTTGGAAATTATTGAGCTTAGTATCTACCCCATTGGTTTTGGCGTAGTTGCCCATGAGAGCTTGGCGCTTGATCTTGCTGACCATCTTCTTCCAATTGGTGACGAGGCGATCGAGCTCCCAAAGTGTCTCGGTGTCGACGGCCTCGATATCAAGCTCTATCTCATCCCCATCCTGCTTCAAATGCCCGTTCCTCTTCCTTATGATCTGCACCACCTGCTCCATTTTCTCCGGAGGCAAGCTCTGCAACCCAATTCCCAGCTTGTGCTTCTCCTCCAGGCTCATTTCCCTCTTGTTGGGGTCCTTCGCCTTGGGCTTCGGCTGCTTCACTGGCTTTACCGGTGGTGCTTTCATCGGAGACTGCACCATCGGCTGATTCGATGAGCTCGCGTGGTTTCCCTGCAACGGTTCTGAATGATCTGAAACCTTATCTTCAATATATGTCCGCTCCGATCTCTTAGCAAATTGCATCGAATTAGGGTTATTATTATCGCTCGCTTCCAATTCTTCCTCCGCATCGAAGACCCCTTTTTCTCCATATTCTTCATCAGGCCGCTCGATTTGCTCGCCGACGGGGCGAAACAACTCCTCGAACCTGGAAAGTAGCTGCTCAGCCATGGCGTGCACGGTGTGGCCCTTGGGATTGTAGGTTAGGGCGTTGGTGAAGGTCAACCTCACATCGGCGGCGAAATCCAACGGAGATTGATAGAGATTCCTGGCAAGCCTGGACTTGACGGTCCCCAAGTCCATCGGCTGCTTGATTATGTCGTAGTAATCGTGAAGCCCCATGCCCGCCACGTCCACTGGCTCGTTGAATATCCATCCGTTCTTGTGCTTTCTCAGCTTCGTCAATACGTCCTTGCACGCCTTCATCACCATCAGGTTCATATTCCTGTTCACATTTGATGAAATCGAATTGGGGTTTGGTTTCTGGATTTTCTTATTCGTATTTTCTGGTAAGGGCCGCTTCTTGCCCGACAATTTCTTCGATTTCTTCGAAGGTGGCTGCGCATGGGTTTGATTAGGTATTGAGGGGGATTCGAGGCGGTGTCTGAGTTGGCGAATCTGGTTCAGCTCGGCGGCAAGACGGGCCTTGAGCTCACCGAGCTGCTTCTTCGAAAAGGATGCAATATTAAAGTTTACGTATTGAAGATTGTTCGATTCGGTACTGGCAGTGGTGTGTCTTCGGTGGCTGATCGATGACGCATCGTCGGAGGCGGCCGATTGGGTCACTGCCGGGGACTCGTCTGTGATGATTTTACTGCCAATTGGATGGAATTGTTGTTGTTGTTGCTGTCGTTTTTTGGTGGTGAAATTAGGGTTAGGGTTTGAGATAGGGACTTTGCCCATGAATCCTCCGCCTGCTCTGTTGGTGGTGCTGGCGGTTCTGGCTAGGACGGCGGACGCCATGGACGTACGGAATTCGAAATCCTCAATGCCAATGAGGTGGAAACCATTAATCGGGTGGGGTGTGACCTTCACGAGCCTATCGATAAACTCCACGCGTCGATAGAGAGGCCCCCAAATTCCCCCAAAAATAAAAAATCAAAACGAGAGAGGAAGAAAATCGTGAACCCCGTAGTGTTTGGGGATTTTGAACCCTAAATCTGAGCGAGGAAGGAGAGGAGGCCATGGCCGGTTCTTAAAGGCGATGAGATCTGACCGAGGACGTCTCGGGCAGGTCTTGGGCCGTCGATAAGGTTTTGATTTTTATCCAAGGGTGGGATCGAGGGTTTTGATTGTTGTCCGAAGGGCAGACCTCGTGACCTGGCGTGGACGGTGAGGATGCGGGGACGTGTGCACGTGGCGAGTTTTAGAGGCCTCAGATTGGGGGTGGAGTCTTGTATTTTCATTTGAATTGAATTTGTCGTGCATGTACAAAATTAAATATATATTTGGCGTTGACGTGGAAGGAAGCCAAGTGCGTGGTCGCGTCGGGACCCTGGGCCAGAGGAAATATACAGAAACTACATTATTATCGTAAATATCATTTATCTTAATAAAATCAAACTATCATTTATTTTGATTCATACAGAAATAGGATAAAACTATTATCTCATTTTTTTTATTTAATTTTAATTAATAATTTTATTATTATTTATAACTCATCGTAAATCATCTTATCTTATTATTTAAATTGGACCTTATATAATGTGACACTTGTCACTTTTATCATTCTAACTTATTACAATACAATACAAAGGATTTAATCTTCCCTTTCCGTTAGGACGGATCCCACGGGAATCGTTCCTTCCCAATGTATCACAATTTTACTATATTGCCCACGTACGGACGAAGAATTACTTTTTAATACTTTATAGTTTTGGTAATATAGTTTACCCCCCCACCCTAAAGTAAAAGGAACATCTAGAAAGAAAATTTTCGAATAAGACCTCTACCCATATATGTGACTTGTGACAGTTCCCTAAAGCAAGTCCTATTTATAATTGCAAATGTACATCGGTACGATAGTTCCTGATATGCAAAGAATCATATGAAATTGGGAAACCCTATCCATGGACTTTGTGAATTGTGATGTCACCCAGTAATGTTACAGCCAATTCGTGTAACTCGAATGTAAATTGCAACTAGTGCAAAAAACAACATGGGAAAAAACGAAGCCAGCTCATCATGAACATCATCATTGAAGGCTACGTTCAATTTATAGACGTAGAATTTAGTCAAAAGAAAAATGGAATAAGATAGATACATGTAGTTTTGGAACCTTCTCTCGTCCAGAAACTGTATGTCTGCTGCCATTCTTGAATAGAAAGGACATTATGTTCGGCTTTGTCGCTGTTTTTTCCAATTGTCAAGAGCCAACTGCTCACACCAACACCACCAGCAACATGTCAAAGAGTCACCTGTGGCAAGGGCACCATCCTGAGGCCCACGAAACTGTACAACTACAAGCCTTTGATGCATTTCTAGAGCCGTCTGCTTATTATGAACGGCATTCAGCACGTTCGCTTGGGTTGGACATGTCCTACCATGTGAGTTTTAATCAGCTTGTTCATGTTTACTGTTTTCTGTGGAATGAATGGACTTGCACGATTATAATAAGTGCAAGCTTTTATAATAGTTGGATAGCCTAGGTCCCACTGAATTTTGCTGTCAAAACAATATCGGGTTATAAGTTTTGATGAGCATTAAAGGGGTAAGGTAAATATTCATGTTTTGGCTTGTTTTGGGTGCCACTATCATAAAGAACTATAGTGGGCAGGGCAAATGCTTCTTGCATAAGGTCATAAAAAATAAACTTAATCTACAAGAGTTTAGTTTTCAATAACTTATGGGCCAAGTGAGGAATGGCAATTTATCTCTCTCTCTCTCTCTCTCTCTCTACACACACACACATGGTTGATGAGACATAATGGTGTTTAGTGAATCCAACCAGCCGTTCATGGCTCACCCTCTAAAAGAATGAATAAACAAAAAGATTATAGCAGCATTAACTCATTGCAAATGACATTTGTTTTCCAAAGCTTATGTGCTTGATCTGATACGCTGAGAATAATTTATTGGTCTAGCAAAACCTACAAGTTCATGTCTAAAATCATGTTTTTATTGATGTTGACATGTCAGTTTCTTAGTTCATTGATAATTAATGTACATCCAAGAATCCTGTTTTAGTTGATATTGACATATCAGTTCCTTAGTTCATTGACTATTGTGGTAGCTAGGTTCTAAATTATCTGTTGTGGAAAACGATGACAAAATTTGAAAGTAAAACAAGAAAGAAACAATCACACGATACAAATTTACGTGATTCGGCAACTTGGTTACGTCCACAGAAATGCAGATGATTTTTATTTCGTAAGGAATCACAATGTACAATGTATGAGGAAATTGTGCTCAATTGTATGGCCACAATAATAGAAAATTACATATATATAGGGTATAAGACGAAAGTCCTGATTTCTCAAAATAAGCGATGTTCGAGCGTGTGTCAAGTGAACCTGTTTACTGGCGCCATTTGTCAAGCGGCTCACGAGTGAACTCTTTGCCTAAACTCCGGTCGAGCGGACTGTCAAGCAAGTAACGAGCGTGTGTCGCATCCGCTCAAGCCGCTTGTCAAGCGGATCATGCGCGAATTTTCTATGTAGTGTCTCCCCTCCGGATCATACTCAACATTACCGTTACCATTGCATCTTTCTTACAAAACTCTTCAACATAAATCAAAAGAAGCCCAAAACAGACTTGATGATCGTAACATTGATGTTGGATATTTCAGTAAATGGTTTGAACTAGTTACTATTTATAGCAGAAATGCCTTCACAATAACATAAAATATATGGATATAAACAAGATGTTAGAAGATGAGTAGAACTCATGTGTAATTCGACTACAAGCTAGACATCCATGATAAGAAGCTTTATATATCACAAAGCAATCGACATTTTCTGTAGTACAGATGTATATTGTTAGAGGAGAAATATGAGGGAGGGGTCAAAGCAGCACTCGTCTAAGACGCAACAGCAACATAAAGCTGCTAGGCTGCACAATCAAACAAATCTGTGACTGAAAGATTGGAAATATCCAAAAGATGTAACTTATTGCACAGAAGCACTAGATAAATTAAGAAAACTAAGAAGTAATTAATGGTTACAGAGCTACTTTATAATAATATTTACCATCCCTCGAGAAAACCTGGTTCTCGCCGAGGTGGTACTGGAGCAACATACTCGGGAGGTGCCATCAATGGAGGTCCCATAACTGGAGGTCCTTGACAAGCACCTGTGCCAAATTTATATCTTATTCGATGAAATATTCTATCTTTTGTTTGCTATTCTTTTGTCAAAGTTCTGCTCTGTTCACTAAATATTACTGCATCCCCCTAACATGAGAATAGAAATAACAGGTTGCAGAATTGAAACGACAGAGGAAAAAGGAAAAGAGGAGAGAGATAGGAAGGACAAGAAATAGGATGGAGGTACCTTGAGCAGGATATGGATAGGCATATTTGATTTCACTCATCCCTGAAATACAAACCAGAATTGCTGGCGAGAGTTGCTTAGAGCTTGTTGGAAAATGGGACTTTTCTAGAATTCTAGGCGTTGGGAAGTTAAATATACATGGACGAGAAGGTAGGAGAATGTGTGTGGAGAGAGTAAGAAAGCTCCAGAAGCAGAATTCAAAGTAAAATATGGACTCTGCACCGCCGATATTTCGGCTGCCTTCTGAGGCAGTCATCATATCCCATGCTTCGTAAACTATTTGTTACGCGGTTGGTTCTGGAGGAAGACAGGCACAAAAGGCAAAATCATCTTCAGAGTTTGGAGTATGATCCCTCTTTCATCACGTGGCAAGATGTCAAAGAGAATACTTTGTTTGCAACTTTGATTTGTTTCGTAGTTCCATAGGTGCTCTCTTTCTTTCATAATTTTACAGGCAACGCCGTGTAATCACTTTAAAAAAAAAATTATTATTAAAAAATTAATTTTATTAAAAAAAAAATTATTTTATTAAAATGATTAAGCGTCAATTATATAATTCATAATTATAAATATCTTTTATCTTCCATCATATATACCTGTTCTTATAATCTCGAAAGATGTGCAAAACCTTGATTATTATTCCTGAATGAACAATGCTCCATCAAAATTCTTTGCCCAGCTCTAAGTTACTTAAAAGCCCATAACATTCAATAACTATCAAAGAAATTGTCTATGACCAATTGAAAACCTTGGAATTGTTTTGTGTTCACTAGTGTGTCGGCTAATTATCTTTCCAGTGTCTTCAGCGTTCAGGTCGATTAGGATAAACAAGGACTTCCAATGGGTTTGCAACTAATAGGCCTTCCGTGGGGTACGCTGAGAGGTATAAGTTGTTATGATATTATTGAATGAAGGAAATTTGAGAGTTTCTAGAGAATGTTGAAAGCCACTAACAAATTACGATATTCACCAATTTCCTTGAGGTTTCCTTAATGACTTGCACCACTCTATTGGTTTCAGCGTAAGACTTGATCCCATCTTGTTATTGTGGAAACAGACAAGACACTGAATTTCGTTGAGATTTTTGGTTGGCAATCAGGTTTTCTTGGTTGCCATTGTTCACACCAAAGGTGCGGTTCAGGGATTTCTTAGTCCACATTATGTAAACTTCTTTGTTGGGATTCTCTCAATACTCAAATCCCTAGGAGCTGCTCCTATCAGCAAGCATTTGTAAAAGATAATAACAGATAACACACAATTCTCCCACCGACATAGATCAGCACAAAAAGGGACGTACAGAGGGAGAGAAGAAGCGACTTTCAGGTTTTAATAAGCAGAGGGTGTAGAAAGTCAATGGCGATGGAAAAGGCATAACTTGGCTTAAGTTGCTCCTGGGATAACCCCTTCTTCATAAACCTTGAAGATACTAGTTCAATTACAGTGTTTCTATTCCTAATGACCCGGTTCGTCTAATTTTCATTAAAAAGGGGAATCATTGTTTATCTCTTCCTCTTCAACCTCCTTTATTTGAATATAATTCCAAAGATATTCTTTTTTTTATAAGTGACCGATTGTATTAATAATGATAGCCCATGTACACAAGAAAGGTATACAAGAGGTAAGAGGAGAAACCCGGGTTTCAAAGAATGCTTTATTTGCTCACCACTTAAGCCTTGTGGCACTTCTTTTTCTATGCAAATCCAGAAGAATGTGGCTCATCTTTCTCTAGTTTCTTCTTCTTGTCAGCTATATCGCTGGGAGATCCAGCCCAGAAGGAATCTTTCCTGGATAATTAGTTGTTGAGTCAACTGAACCTGTCATACTGGCAAAACAAGTATATACTTAGGAATCCTGAATGGGAGAAAGTCTCTCAGTTATGACGAGAACAAAGGCTCACCTTCTGTCAACAATGACCATAGACCGAAGCTCACAATTCGCAAAACTGCAAGTAAATTGGAGAAGTTATTTCTCATTCATGAATGCGTTAAAAACCTGGATCCTAAATCAAGCGCAGGTAAAATTTTATTTCAAGTATTTTACTTATAATTAATGATCTAACAAAACAAACCCTAGGCTAAAATATACACATAATTTGATGAAAATAAAGTACATATAAATTTTAAACAGGAGGACATACAAGCATTTATATACAAGATTAATATTAGAGTGTTACTCGGGACAAAAGAGCATAAAGCATGATATACAGTTTTTTACACCTAGAGAAGGGGGAAAAACAATGTACTCTTATGTGTTACAAGGAAAGGGGAAAAAATGGTGCAACAAATAATATGCTATGTACCGAGGAGAACATAGAGTAACACCATAAAAGGAGCACCCATACCCATTATTAACACGATACCATGAGTGCCCATATATTCTCAGATAAGAGGTATCATAGATACTTACTGTTTGCATATTTCTTTTTTAACCAAAGGGTGACATTCATTTCCAAACAAACTTAGTGTATGAAACAAGAATGCACTGTGGGTAACAATTGCTATCTCCTTCTCTTTCCGTGTCCACAGCCTGAGAAAAAATTTAAAGAAAAGTGGAGGTTCCACATACAATCACATCTAAGTATGTTAGAGCCTAAATGTATTGATACAAATCCAAAGTTTTGATAGTAAGCAGAGGTCATCACCATTTCAGGAACTGCAATCCCCTAGCGGCAACTTCTTCCTCTGTCTCTCTAATATCAGCCTTCCATAGTACATCCTCGTCATTTTCTGTCTGCATAGAAATTTGGGAGAATTCAAGGAAACAATTATGTTGACTAGAAACTGTATCGCTGCCAAAAGATGGGATCGTAAATGAACTCATAAGCATTAGTTGAAAAAATCTACTTTAGATATCCAATTACTTGCCAGTGAAAAATCAACCGCAGGGAAAAGGAACTGATAGTCGCTGATGTTTCTCCTTTTATCACAGGGGTGAACACCCTACAGCCAGAGACATACAAAATAAAAGTAGCTTTAGTTATCATTCAACAATGCAGTTGGACATGGATGCTGTCAGGTCGGAGTATGTATCTGTTATATGCTTGGCAGCCTTCTAATTCAGGAATGTGAGTATGTATCTGTTATATGCTACCCAGAATGAGATTTTTGGTGCCTTGCCAGTGTTGTCTTGGTGGAGTCTAATTTGGCTCTTTGAATATGTACCTAAATCCAATTTTATATCATGGCTGGTTATTTACAACTAAGAGAGAGGCTTCCTCAGTGTGGATATTCTGGTAATATATATTTCGGTTTTACCAGTAGTATGGCATGCACAGATAACCTCTTTAATCAATGTGGTTTCGTACCAGAATTTGCAGCAGGTTCGATGTCTCCTATTCTTTTTTTATCATAGAGAGCCACTCTAATAGCCTTTTGAGCTACTAATGTGTAGTTTGACAGCTAGTTGTTCCACTAGTTTGCCTTCTTTTTTTTTTATTATTTATTTTTTCTGTGAGCGTGTTTGTTTGCTGCTGTATTTTCTCTTCTGCATTTGTAGCTTGTACTGTTATATTTTGCTTAGTTTAATAAAATTTAAATTCATCCTAAAAAAGAAGAAGGAATGCAGCAACAATTAATAAACACTAAGCTCATTAGAAGCACAGTAAATACATATGGTCTAATGAAAATATATAAAACATATCCCCCACAAATTGTCTCTGAATCAAGTTAGAATCAGATGTTTCTGAATTTGAGCTGTTGAATTAGAAAAACGACACAAGCTTTACAAAGATTGCATCAACCGAGCACAAACTATCAAGGCACATTTTGAACAATTGATTATCTTTCATTTGAAATTATTTTCTTCCATGAGAAATTTTCAAGAATATATACAAAAAAGGTTTATAAGTAGGCTTCTATGCATGATATTGGGATTTTTACACACCCGACTTAAGTTATGTGGCCACTGACAATGTGATTCACTATATTCTGATGGAAGACAAGTGTAAGTGCAAGAAAGGAAAATGGCTAATATTCACAGGACATACCAAAAGTTCTCGACAAAGTTCTACTGCTATGACCGGTGGGGAGCTAATACTTGAGATTGCAGCACGACCACTGTTTCCTGCATTTGCCACCATTAGAGGCGGTGCATCCATCCTATCTGTGTAGCCCTCACCACCAAAAACTCCAACAGAAGTTTGTAATGTCCTATAATCAAGTGACCAGAAGTAAAAGTTTGAATTTTGCAACATTAATCATTGGAACGTGTCCTTTCAGGAAAAATAATAAATAAGAACCAAATCCATCTTCCAAAAAGAGATCAGATGAAACAAAACTGTATTTCTTTAAATCCATTGAAGTTTCTTTTTTTATTTTGAATTCTCCACCTCTCTCAATAGGCATCTTTCTGCACAAGTTGCAAACATGACCATATTCAGAGCACTTCCTTTCAGCTGTAGCAGCATCATACAACCAAACCAATCACAAAAAGAGAAAATGAACATCAAGACAAATGTTTGCACTCCAAATCAAGAAACAATAATTTCTGCCTAACCTTCAGCAAATATTACAAGGCAATGATTCAAATAAAAGCTTTCTGTCTGAGCTAATCAGAAATAAAAATGACGAGAAGAAAAACCACAGGAGGCTGAGTTATTTCTAAATAGAAGCACAGATATGTGAAAAGATGTCAACAAATGGTTATCAACAGGATTACAATAAACTGACATCAAAACCTTAGCATGGGGGATGTAATGACTAAATCAATTCTCTTGGTTAGCCCACGTGTGTGAACATGCTTTCGCAAATTATCAACCTGCAACAACAGCAAAAATACTCAACACATATTTTTCCCTGGACGTATAACAATCTTTCTATGATTGTGTTGGAAACCACTTATAAAAAAAAAAAGTATAACAATCTTTCTAGCAAGGGAAAAAGTGTTGCAACTATATACATGGAATCGGGATAAACATGTAATCACTTGCTTCATACCTGCTGCCAGCCTAGTGGAGTAAGGTGTGCATCAAAGTATTCAGGAGACAAGTATGCTCTGTAATTCTTATCTCCCTCTACATTGTGGATTCCTTGTGCATGCCTCACCTGGATGTATGATTTTAGAAGACCACAAGGCCTTGAGTTGAAAACAAAAGCCAAGAAAGAAGGCTAGCAGCTTCAAATCCATGACGGACATTGTACATAATTGGAAAACAGCTTTGGATACCAACCAGATGGAGAGTTTTGCATCGATGCAATGGAAACAAGCTTGTACCTGCGCCATCATCCATATCTGCAACAGAAATCATTAACTTTTAAGTAAGAAATAGGAAAAACACGAGTGGAAAAACAATGGAAATTGCCTGGAAAGCTTCAGCTGAAAAAAATAATTGAGACAGTATCCAGTCAAAATCACATATCTGTAGAATTAACAGCCTTTCTGTCATAAACATGCAGTTATGTCAGGCTAATATTGTCTCAACAATAAAGCCTAGCTCACAGGTCTCACAGCCAAAGGATTATAGCAACATCACGTAACCAACAACTGCAGCATGCAGCAGTGCACCTCATTCCGTTTGTAATAAACCTAGGTCTAGAATATTCTTTCATGTACAGCCTTTCATTTTCAGCTATAAATGTACAAACCATTACTGTAAAATGTCAAGCAATGAATATAGAAAAACAGAGGAACCTTTTCTCTAACATGGTATATAGAGCCTCATAGGACCAACATCCATGGCTACTCCTTCAAACCCATCATCTCCCTCCCTCCCTAACCCCAGTTTTTATCACACTATTTCTGTCAAATTAACTCCTGATAACTATCTGTTATGGAAGGTACAGCTTGTACCTTATCTTCGCGGGCAGAAACTTTACAAATTTGTCGATGGCTCTTTTCCTTCCCCCAAACCGGAGCTTGACAATGGCACTCCTAATCCCAATTACGAAGCTTGGTTTCAGCAGGATCAGTTCGTGATGTCTGCCCTCATTTCATCCCTCTCTGAACCTCTCATGGCTCAAGTTGTGGGATGCAAATCTGCTCGTGCTGTGTGGCTCTCTCTCGAGTCCACCTACGCTTCCATTTCTCAAGCATGAATTATTCAAACTCAACTACAATTAGCCTCCCTTAAGAAAGGAGCTGATTCTATTTCGACGTATTTCAGTCGTGCCAAAACTTTGGCTGATACTATTGCTGCCGCAGGACGTCCTCTTCTAGATGCAGATTTCATCCCTTACCTTTTGGCTGGGCTCAGGCCTTATTAAAATGCACTTGTCTTGTCGGTTGCTACTTGATTGGAGCCTATCTGTTCTACTGATCTTCTTGGTCATCTACTAGCACATGAAGCTCGTATGCTTCATCACACCAATACCAGTATTTTCTCTACTGAACCCTCTGCTCACTACACAGCCAAAAATCAATCTCCTCAATGTGGTCGGGGACATCGCTGGGGTCGCACCAACTTCTGTGGTCATGGGGCTTCTACAGGCAACAATGGTACCATGTCTTCTTCTTCCACTGACAATCGTTTGGTTTGTCAGGTCTGCAACCACCAGGGGCATTCTGCCCTTACCTGCTTGTACCGATTGAATCAGGCCTACACTGCTGCCTCCCCAACCACTGCCAACTTCTCATCAAACTATACCTCAGATCCCAGCTGGTATCCAGATACAGCAGCAACAAACCACATCACCAGTGACCTATCCAAGTTGAATTTGCAAGCTGCAGAGTATCATGGCGAGGACACTTTGCATGTTGGTGATGGTTCCACAATACCCATCTCTCACTCTGGTTCAGCTTCTTTCTCATCTAATTCCTCTAATTTTCTGTTAAACAAAATCCTTTGTGTTCCTTCATTTAAGAAAAATCTCATCTCCGTTCGTCAGTTTTGTGTCGACAATAACGTCTTTTTTGAATTTTTTGTTGATTCTTTTCGTGTCAAGGAATGCACCACGGGGAGACCTCTTCTTCACAGGACCATCCATAATGGCCTCTACTCATTTTCACCATCACCTTCCACTGACTACATCCATTTCGGTTCCTACTTGGCATTCGCGGCTCGGACACCCATCTATCAAGCTCATTTGGTCCTTTTGCAGCACCATGATCTACCTTTCGATCCATTAATAATTCCATCATTTTGTAATGCATGTGCTAAGGCCAAATCCCATAGATATCCAGCTCACACACGTCTTCACAAGTCCACCACACCTTTTCAACTTGTCTTCTCAGATTTATGGGGTCCTTCCCCACATGTATCACATGATGGATTTCAATATTACATTAGCTTTATGGATGATTACTTGCGTTACACATGGTTGTTTCCTCTCAAAGCAAAATCTCAAGCACTTGAAGTTTTTATTCAATTCAAAACCCAAGTTGTATTACATGTCCTCACACCCATACACAATGGCATCATCGAGCGTAAACACCGTCACATTGAGGACACGGGTTTAGCTCTCCTTGCCCATGCTTCTGTCCCTCTCATTTTTTGGCCATTTGCCTTTACTCATGCTATGTATCTAATCAACATTCTACCCTCACCTTCACTAAATAATTTGTCTCCCTATTTCCTTCTTCATAAAAAATCTCTAGATTATAACACTTTATGTGTCTTCAGTTCTGAATGTTGGCCCCTCACTACACCTTATAACAAACACAAATTCTCCTACTGATCATTACCTTGTGTCTTTCTGGGTCTCAGTCCAACCCACAAGGGCTTCACTTGTTATAACATTCCCACGGGCTGCTCCAACACATCCAAAGACGTTCAATTTAATGAAGACTCCTTGCCTTTTGCACATGAGCCCAAACCCGAGCCCACCACTTCTCCAACTCACGTGGTCCTTCCATCACTTCCTTCAAATTATCCCACGATCACGATTTCATCTCCTTCCTCTATCTCGGGCCCACATCCGTCTTCTCCTTACTCTTCTTCTTCTTCCTCTCAATCATCATCACCAACGCAAAGTTCCCCCTTGTCTGATCCTTCGCCACCTGCACATCAAATGGTAACACGGTCCCAAACCAGCTCCCTTCGACCTCGCTAGTTCACTGACGGTACCATTAAGTGGCCCCCACCTCGTGCTCTTCTCAGTAACTGCACCACCATTCCCGAATCACCCACAAGCGTCATAGAAGCTCAGAAGTACCCGAATGGCGCGAGGCCATGAAAAACGAGTTCAATGCTCTCCTAGCCAATCATACATGGTCCTTCGTTCCATCTTCACAGGCCTCCAACACCGTTACGTGTAAATGGGTGTTTCGCACCAAACGGCTTGCCGATGGCTCCATTGAACGCTGGAAAGCTCGGCTAGTCGCCAAGGGTTTTCTTCAACAATCTGGGGTAGATTTTGATGAAACATTTAGTCTCGTTGTGAAGCCCACAACCGTGTGTTCTGTCATTGCTCTTGCTATAACTCATCGTTGGCCAATCTGTCAATAAGACATTCAAAATGCATTTCTCCACAGAACCTTGCATGAAACCCTGTTCATGACCCAACCCCCTGGATCTACTCATCCTCAATTTTCATCTGATGTTTGCAGGTTGCATAAGGCTATCTATGGACTTCGCCAATCACCACGTGCATGGTCCTTAAGGCTAAGCTGTCGTTTAGTTGATCTCGGTTCACAATTTCCTCAGCAGATCCCTCACTATTTCTACGTAAAACCACGTCCAACACAATCTTTGTCCTTGTCTACGTTGATGATCCGTTGATCACCGGTTCCTCAACTTCTCATATATTAGAACTCATCACCAACCTGTGTACTGATTTTCCCATTACCAATCTCGGTAACCTGCATTACTTTCTTGGTGTTGAAGTGACCTCCACATCAAATGGTTTGATTTTAACTCAGCAGAAATACGTTCTCGATGTACTTACACGGACCAAAATGCAGCTTGCTAAACCTATAAAGACTCCCTGGCCACCTCTGAAAAATTAAGTGCCTTTAAAGGCAACATCTTTGAAGACCCTATACTATACCGAAGCACTGTCGATTCACCTCAATACTTGTCTTTTCACGAGGTTTGATTTATCTTATGTTGTTGGCAAGGTGCGTCAATATATGCATGCCCCTTGTGTACCCCATTGGCAAGCAATGAAGCGCTATCTAAAACATACATCACAGGTTGGTTTGCAATTTTTTTCACCATCTTCAAATCTCAATCTCACTACATTCTCCGACGCCGACTAGGCGGGGTGTCCCGACGATCGCAGATCAACAAGTGGCTTTTGTGTCTTTTTTGGAGATAATTTAGTATCTTGGTCTTCGAAGAAACAACCTACCGTCACCTGTTCTTCAATTGAGGCCAAATTTAAAGCCGTTGCTAACACCACAGTAGAGGTCATTTGGCTTCAACATCTCTGCTGTGATTTGGATATTACTCTTACTCGTGCCCCTTTGATTTATTGTAACAATATGGGTGCGACTTACCTCTCCTCAAATCCAGTTTTTCATGCCCGAACTAAACATGTCGAGATTGACTTCCACTTCGTACGTGATCAAGTCTTAAATAAGTCATTGCAAGTAGCGTTTATTTCTAGAAAAGATCAAGTTGCCGATGCATTAACAAAGCCTCTCTCTACCGCATGATTTGCCTCAATGTGTTCAAGTCTACACCTACAACATTTGCCGCTTGACTTGAGGGGGGATGTCAAGGCTAATATTGTCTCAACAATAAAGCCTAGCTCACAGGTTTCACAGCCAAAGGATTATAGCAGCATCACATAACAAACACCTGCAGCATGCAGCGAGCGGTGCACCTCATTCCGTTTGTAACAAACCTAGGTCGAGAATATTTTTTCATGTACAGCCTTTCATTTTCAGCTATAAATGTACAAACCATTACTGTAAAACGTCAAGCAATGAATATAGAAAAACAGAGGAACCTTTTCTGTAACAAGTTATGAGTTAACCACTTGCTATGTCAATGAAAGCCTATAAAATTAGTAAGCTAGATTTATAATTGTCATAGAAACACACATATTAGAAAACAGGCACATATTAGACTCGCTAAGAACTTTCGTAAACGAAATAAACAAAAACCAAAAAACTCCCAAAATCAAGCCTCTATAGATCAAGCCAGCATTTTTCCATGGGATTCAAACATGATGGAAACCAAAATATCAGCTAAGCTACAGGGGAGTTTCACAATGATGCCTCTCCTCCTCCACCTATAAGTCACTGCCTATAGCGGCTTAAATACACACAATCTTCTTGTGTAAAAAAAAAAAAACAGAAATAATTCAAAAAATCAATCAAACCACACATGTGAATATATGTGTTTGGGTGAGAATTGTGGAAGGGAGGGTGTACCATGGAGAGAAGAGAGGCAAAGGACAGAAAGACGAGATCGAATTGACGATGATTGAGATTGAGATTGAGACACAGACCGACACCGAGTACTCTGAGGAATGCAAGTGGTGGAAGGGAGAGATGCTAGAGAAATGCCACCACGATCATGTCTGAGAGGACTAACATTAGGAGTGAGATTAAAGATGGTCATGGGTGCGGTTCTGGTTCTGCCGTTCTGGCCTTACTTTCGTTTATTATTTAAATAAAAGCTCAGACTTCCTGCCCCTCGGCCCTCGGCCCTCGGCCTCCCCGAATCTCTTTTTGTCCCATTGTCTGCACTACCCCTCGTGGGAAATATGACGTTAGTTCTTTTTCTCCTCGCGGACATGGGAAAATTGCATACAAATTCTTACCTTAATATATAAAATAGGAAAATTCTTTACATCAGCCTACTATTTAGGATCAGCCACAACACACCCTATGTATCATCATCTAAACCACTCACATTATTCAAATCACTTACATCCAAACCACTCATAGGGTGACACATCAGGTGTGCTATGCATCAGCCCGTGAACAGGGGCTGATGCATAGCACGGCTCTATAAAATATATGTAAAAATTGCTAGTGGAGTACTTAAAGTTACAGCACAAACTTATAGCTCAATTATTTTATTTTTTTCTTAATAATCAAGAATGTTAAAAAATTATTGACAAAAAGGAAAGGAAAAAAAATTTAAATACACTAACAGTATGCCGCAGCCCAGACAACCTACTAGCAGTACTCATATATATATATATATATATATAACTTTTGATTCTTACCCAATAATGGGATGCGACTTATGGAATTAACATATTATCCAGTTTTTCAAATAAAAAATATGGGTTCGAAACCTCACACTCTTTGTAATAAAAAAAAAAAAAAGCATATTATGTTATTTCGCTACATATTTACAACTATCTAATCATATTTTAAATTAATAAAAATTTTATATACAACCGCGTTGCCTCTCTGTCGCGGCATTGGTGCCTACATGGCAAAATAAAAACGGTGTCATTTTTTGATGTAAACCGAATCCCCTTCGTTTTTCTCTTTTCTTTTGATTTTTTCTTTCCTTTGATTTCTTCCTCATCTTTCCTTCTCTGAATCCCCCTTTCCTCCCAGATTAACAACGAATAAAGCGACTCTTCTAGCAAGGAACAATCACCTAGACCATTAAATTGAATCTCTGAGCGCTGACTGAAAGCTTTGGCTGGGATGCATTCATAGTACTACCAAGAGATGTAGTTGAGCCCAGACGCATACCAGCAGCTGGAAATGCAAGCGACCAATCATCCGCGGCAGCAAGTGCAACACTGCTCTGTTCAATTCTTTTTAAGTTGGTGTTTAATGCCTGTTCAACACATGGCCTAAAGAGTCTCAAAAGGATAGGAGATAGCAGATTGGTCTGGCTCAATGTTTGCCTCTTTTTGGCTTCGTCTGCTATACTTTTCGCTTCCTCCAAGGCTACCAACGATTCATCCACTCTTCTTTCAGCCAACAAGACTTCAAGCGTGTCCAAAAATTCTAGTAATCAATTTTCTATCTTGGAAAGTTCCTTATTCTCGTACAATACTTCCTTTGGGGGGAAAGGGGAAGGGGGAAGGAATCAAAGGGTCAAAGGTATGGGAAAAGGGAGATTCGGAGTAGGAAAGATGGGGAATAAATTGAAGGAAAGAAAAAATCAGAGAAGGAAAGGGGGAAACTAAGGAGGGATTCTGTTTACAATCAATAAACGATGTCATTTTCATTTTGCCATGTGGGCACCGATGCCGCAAAGGGGACACAACACGGTTGTATATAGAATTTTTGTTAAACTAATTTAGTAGGATTGTAGCCATCTCCCAATCATATATTTGAAGTTCGATATCTATTCTATTGCATGGCCAACATTTATTTCCTCTCATTTAGGAAAAATATCATTGGTTTACATTTTACTTTTTGCTAATATATCATTGATTTCGTGAATGTGCTGTTGTTATTACCTCCTAGGAGAGTACTTGAAAGGGATGTTTAATGTTTACATTCTCTATTGGGCTGGGCCTAACTTATCCTAGGAGGCCCAACAACCAAAGCATAGTCAGCCCACAAGTCATAGTAAGAGGAAGGAGGCCTAGGATCAACGCGGAAAGAAGGTGGATATGGAATGATGGGATGCCGACATTTCTGACACTAACCTGCACATGTACACGGTGGCAGAATCATGCCGTATTTAAGGGTCAAATACGATGCGTGGACAGAGATCACAACAGCCTCCTATCCATGACAAGATGCATGGAAGGTGGCCGCACTTACCTACTTGCCACAGAGATACAATCCAAGGAAGTCATGTTGCATTAACAACAACAATGTGGTACCCTATACAGAAGACGGCCTCCTCTGACACGAGATATTGGGGACCATCCTGGCAGGGGTATAAGTTAGAACATTTTTTTTCTCTACGTTCTAATCCTTTTTAAGGAGTGAAAAAATGATTTAAACATCAAAAGTGTTTCATCAACTCTAAGCTCTCATCTTTCTTGTGTCGCAACGACAAAGTCTGATAACCGTTGTGCAAAACACGTCGTGTAAGAAAGGGGCACCCATAGTGGGCACCCCTTCACCTTCTCTTGAAGGTTATGAAGTGGTTTAAGAACCACTTTATGAGGCTTGATGGCTGGCCATTAAGGGCCAGCCGGGGGTTACGCTTAGAGGGGCTATTTACATAGCTCCTCCCCCCTTTGTATGTGACTTGCACCAAGAACGATCTCTCTCTCAAATGGTTCTCTCTAGTCATGGCATCTAGGCTGTGGAATGTGTGAGTGTTGCTCTGGTATTACCACGTAGCACACTCCACCATCGATGTGAAGATCGTGGACGAACGACCCTGGAGAATCCGTGGAACAACTGCACTAGATCCGAGATATTTCCAATAAGGTAATATCGCTTCCGCTGTATACTTTGATCTAGTATTTCTAACATTGGTATCAGAGCATGAATCGGTTGTTCTCGATTTATATTTGTCGTGCTCATAGTGATTTCTTTTACGGAAAATGTTTTCTATGAATTGAAATATTTATGCACGGCGAGAATTTTTTACCAATGAGATGGTTGGACGTTACGGTGGTAGCGTCGCTGCACAGGCACTGATTGCTACCCACGCAAAGCTAAGCGCAGAGCCTTGCGCGCCCAAAGTGGTGCTGCTCAACCAGAGTGCTGCGCGACAAGCAACGCCGCAGCAGGTGCTGCATCACAAGCAGCGCCGTGGGTACAACCTACCTGCAGCGTTCACCGCGTTGGTGCAACGTTGCCACAATGCAGCGCTGGAAAAACGCTGCCTCAAAGTTAGTTTCAGCCATGGAGGACCACAGCCCATCGGCACGGTGCGACAAGCAGCGCAGGTGCAATGGTGCACCCTCTGCTGTGCTGAGCTGGGACACCAGGCAGATGAAAATCCCTGGTCGTGCGCAGAGCTAAGTTCCACTGCATGCAATGCCGCACACAAGGTCGGAGCTGCTTACTGCCTCGAGCACTGGGCGGTGCTCCTGGCCTGTGCAGTTCCGCTGCTGCCTGTAGAGCATTTTGTTTTGCACCAGGCCGGTACTGAAGAGCTGCCGTGAAGCAGCTTAATCGGTGTATCACCGTGGTGCATGTCCGAGCAGAAAGATCTGTTGTGCGATCGGTGCGCCAAGACAGGTGCAACGGCTCTGCTATGCCCAGAGTCAAGCACCAGGCCAGTGCAGCACTATCTACTAGCCAGAGGTGCACGGCGCATCTTGGTGGTGCGGCACGGTGCTGCCCACCTGCACTGGGATGCAGCACTCACTGTTTAGCTTAGTGCTGCGCGCACCAGGAGCCGCGAGCACCAGGTGCTACGTGCACCAGGAGCGGCGCGTACCAGGTGTGGCGAGCACCAGGTGCTGCGTGCACCAGGTGCCGCGCGCACCAGGTGCGGCGAGCACCAGGTGCTGCGCGCACCAGGTGCGGCGAGCACCAGGTGCGCCGGGCACCAGTGAACGGCAGAGGGAGGCTTGAAAGGACGGCGGTGGCTTGAAATTTTTTTTACGTTACATTACTCTGTAACTGTGGGGAGGAGGAAGAAGAACAGTGAAAATTTTTTTTTGTTTATCTTCCATCTGTACGGGCTGGAGGCTACACGGGCTTGGGCTGTGGGCTTGTTTTAAAAACACTTTTGGGCTGTTGTGATATTTTATTTGCATGGGCTGAAATGGTTTTCGGCTATAAACATATTTGTTTTAAATCCGGTCCATATATGTTAATGTATTTAAAATGCACCAGCCATTTTCTTTTAAAAACAGAGCCATTGGCTGATTTGGGCCGTGAGTTTAGATGACCTCGGCCCGCTCTGCAGCTGGGCGCCCAAGGGGGCGCGGCCCATTAGCTGTCAGTGATTTTTGACAAAATTCTTGGGTGATGTTTTGAACCCAAAACCTTACACACAAAGGCTATGAGCTCAACCATTGGACTATAGCTTATTGTTAAGTGTATGTTGAATTTATTTAGTAATTCAGCATGTAATTGTGGCATAAAATATTTTTTTTTGAAATATATTTTTTGTATGTGCTTATTGAATACATGCATGCCATGATATTATGATGTCATGTTTTATCGCATTTATAGGCATTTTATTTTACATTATAAATTGCCTAGATTATTATTTTTTGGTGAATAATAATTATTTGGATGGAAATGTGATGTGATTATTTTTCGTACATGTATTGTGATTGCATGTAATTGTGAGCTTATTTTATCACTTGTATTGTTAGGCTATTTTTTAAGAATTAGTCTTCAAATTTTTTTAAAATGTGATAAAATAAAGGATTTAAGTAGCCTGAGTTTGATTAGTCCATGATTATGATTAGCTGAAATTGATTTCTTCGATCTAGGAAGAAATTATTTTACATGTGACTGACTCGGTAGATTACTTATCCTAGTGAGAGTATGGTTGAGATTGATTTGGAATTAATCTCCTATACAATATAAATTTGCGCGAAAATTAAGTTAGAAATTAATAATTACGCATTGAGGCGCAAGAAATGATTAGGAAGCTTAGCGAATTTTCGATCTTGCGACGTGTATTAATTATTTTTGTTCTAATTTAGATTAACGCGGCAAATTTCTTAGATGTGTGTGCAATTATATGCGCATAGTTTAGTAACTTTGAGATAACCAAGAAGAAAGCCTAGAGATTATTTATGCGATTTAATCGTCGCATTAATCTCCTCCATGAGCAATAGTTGGAAACAAATAAAGATTATTATCAGTGTCAGATAGTCTTAGACCATCATTATTGTGAAACCTCTGAAAGGTCTAGAATAAAATTGGAAGTGTGCGTGGGACGCATGCACTACAATTTTTATAGAAGTTGATGGGATCAACTGTCAAATAAGAGCTAAACCACTATTTTGCCTTTGAGAGTCTTGTGAGTAATAACAAAAGTTGCGCGTTATTTTTGGTGATGCAAAGATTAAATTGCTCCTATATTTGAGGTTGAGCATTATAATCTTGAAGCCACTTGGATTAACTCACAGATAAAACATATATCCTCTCTACTTGCTAGTATGTCTGACAAGTAAGGATATTAAAATTTGAGTGTGCAAGATTGTTGAGGACATTCTTGATTGGCACATTCATTTTTTAAAGGTTTTATCAGTGCACCTTTATGTGATATTAGCACTGGTAATCTTGCTCAAATTTTTTTTTCTCTAGCAAGAACAAATAGGTTCTTGCAGATATATAAACTTTGGAGCAACCCCTGAGAGTAATGTAATACCAAGCACCTTGGAGGTTTGCATGGTAACTATGGCAAAAAGTCTAAATAATTAGGTACGACTTATCTAAGTCTCACCTAAAAAATTTTTGCTCGTGGTTGCACTGATGCAAGATAGGTTTTAGGCTAAGATAATTTCTCGTAAAATTTTTTTCTTTTCTCTCCTATAGTGGATTGGAGAATATGAAAAATATTGAGTATGCGAGAAATAAGGATATATCGCTAGTTAGCAGCTAAAACGTCACATACTGCATTTGTTGCACAAAACGATGTTTTTTATTAGCGCTTTTAATGCGATATTAGTGAAGTCTATACCTAATTTGATTTAAGACTAATTGAAAACAGTGGTGTTAGTGAGAATTTCAAGAGGTTTTAAGTGTTTGATGGTCACTCATTGACTCAGTATTATTATTTCTCAAGTGGAGAGATGATATGCTACAATATGCCGTGGAGGCATCGGATGATGGGTGTGAAGCTTGAGAAATTGAAATTTTTCTCGCTAATGAGATCCCTCTCCTTTATTTAGAAGAGTCAAATGAGAAAATACAATATGAGCATTTTCTATGTGAAAGTTCCTATACATGCATACTAGGGACTTGGATAATAAAAAAAAATTGTTTCATCATATAAATACGATTCCAAATATTTTTAAGGAAACTATATTTTTTTCAATTAAAATATTTTTTTAAAAATCGAAATCGTATGAGTTATATGATGAGAATAATTATCTTGCAGTTTAATGACTTGCTGAGAATGGAGTTATAAATAAATTATGGCGCAAAACAATTTTTATATCACACTTGGGTTGATGTAATATGGTGTTGCGGTCTTAATTTTGATTTGCCGTCCTTAGATAGAGTTCATTCACTTTTGAGAAAGGCTGAGTAACTATTTTGTGCAAATGTGAATTCTAGAGGATTTAAACTTGATCATTTTTTGGTTGAGTCAAGAAAATTACTCGAATTTTCGGCGAGGGTGGGGAATTGTGAATTTTTGTAAACACTTCTTTTTTGGAAAAAATATTTCATTACGTTTCATACCACACTACCTTAATTTTTTCAAAAATTTCTTTATAAAAGATCGTCGAAAATAGTGGGAGTAATTTAACAACTAGTGTGAGTATACATTTAAGTGATGGTGTACCACTAGTGATAGTGGCTCCCAAAAGTTATAGAATATAAAAATTCTCATAAATAGCGTGGAAGCAATATATCAATATTATCTCGTCGTTTAAAGACTAGAAGAGAATATTTGTAATATGGCTCCGCTAAAGGTATTGAATAGTAGGAATCCCAACATAGAATCTTATATTCGCTTTACTTATATGATCCAACCTGGGGTTGTTGATCTAATTGATAAAGGAAAAGTGGAATTGATAGAGGTATAGATCCATCTCTTGGCACTAATTAAGTTGCATTTAGATAGCTGTTGATCGCATATTTATTGAAACTTTTCTTGAAGGTGTTAAATAGCTGATTCTCATAGGAGAATTAGATGGTTGGCTTTTTGTGATATTTAGGCATGAAGTACTTGGAGCGCATGATTATTGCTAGTACTATTTTGGTGCATAAAGCAAATGAATGCTGTTTGTGCTGTTTACATGCGGCCTAAACAAACCATCTATTCAAAGATACCCAATGTACCTAGTCGTTTTTTTTTATTAAACGACCTATTGAATAAAATGGGGTTCTTTGAACGCTGTTGACAATATTAGAAAAGTGTTATCATAAGAGATATTGCGAACTGGTTGTCTTAGATAATTAATTATGGTGTTTCCATTATGGTTTGCTCATGGGAGTTAGAGGTTAAGATTTTGTCAGAGGGTAAATATGACTTACTTGATTAAGTGAGTTTGTGATGCAATTGTCGTTAAAAGTAATGACTAGACTATTATATTGTCTTTGGGGCAAAGGCCCTAATCGCTTTACCCTTAATGAAAAATAAATTATGGTTATCTTACATGCTTTTGTTGAGTACAAGAGATTTATATGAAACCTTGAAGTCGCAAATTAAGTTTGTTGAATGACATTTGTGGTCACCTTATAAATTCTTAAAAGTCGCAGTAAGACTTGCTGACTAGAATCTAAGATTTATATTGTGAATTTGACCCAAATGAGATTCGAGATGAGTCATCGCTGACTTCATGGTTGTGCAAATGACTTTTATATGTAAAAGTAGAGTCTCTTGGTAGGAGCATGTTTTGGAAAGTTACTACACATTAGAATGCGCATAGGGAGAAATGGTCATTAAACATCACTTGAGAGTTGTGGTTTAATAATTGACCATGTGATTTCTCTCTATCTCATGGTATTGCTCGTCGTGCACATGATACTGATATGTTCTATGATCATGTGGCGTGATTAGAAGCATTTTTGGTAAGCACACACATTCACCATAAATTTAGTAATTATGGTGAAAAAGGTATATCGACAGGTTTAGATCTGCTCACTCACACGAGCGATCGCCTTTGGCGCTACAAATGGGTAGAGAGCAAAGATGAGACAATGTGTCACTCGGTACTTGTCCAATGAGGGATAAGTTGCAAGACACAAAAGATATGTCGCCTTAGTGGGAGCTAAGATGAGGTCCATCATATTTAAAAGGACCGTGCATGGTTACCCACAATCCATGCAGCCTGTGGTTTAGCCAGATGTGAGACCCTCTTTGGCGCTTTGGATAGCTAGCAAATTGAGGGACTCGGGTTAGGCGCTGAGATAGCGACTAGACTAAGATCTGTACGGTGCATTGAGATTAGATATACGCTCTTTCTTTCGAAAGAGAACTTAATACATGTGCTTTTGCGACCAACAGTAGAGGTGAGTGAATGGTTCCCTGCTTCCTCACCGTGTGAGTCTTGTAGGTCATAATTGATGACCTTAATTTATTTATACCCTTAGGAGACCTTCGACTATGTCACGAGGTTGATGTTTAGTGTTTGCTACTTTGGCATGTTATCTATGGCCATGAATGATGCGGTCTAAAGAGGCATTGCTGGGAAAGCGACTGGACTGAAACTAAATGACATGAGTGCAAAGGGAAGATTATTTGGTAACGCATCGATAATGATGTATACTCATTGCCAGCAAGTTATGTTGCTTCTTGGGAGTTGCAATATAGCTGTGAGTACAACATATTTTATGGAGATTGAGCATTGCTCTGAGTCATTCTGACTCGAGAGGGATTAGGGATGCTTAGTCTGATGTGACCAAATGAGTCGGGGTATAATGAGACACTTTTAGGATGTTGCTATGCTAGTCTTCTCTCGGAGAGATTTGGTATAGTGCTCCCATTTTTCTTTTAAAGCTGTGCTCGATGGTCGCACGACCTATTTGCCAGTATGAACAAGATTGAGAACATATTGAGAGATGCAGACCTGGGGTCTTGCCCACTATGTGTGAGTGGGAGATGTAAGAAAGGGGCACCCATAGTGGGCACCCCTTCACCTTCTCTTGAAGGTTATGAAGTGGTTTAAGAACCACTTTATGAGGCTTGATGGCTGGCCATTAAGGGCCAGCCGGGGGTTACGCTTAGAGGGGCTATTTACATAGCTCCTCCCCCCCTTTGTATGTGACTTGCACCAAGAACGATCTCTCTCTCAAATGGTTCTCTCTAGTCATGGCATCTAAGCTGTGGAATGTGTGAGTGTTGCTCTGGTATTACCACATAGCACACTCCACCATTGATGTGAAGATCGTGGATGAACGACCCTGGAGAATCCGTAGAACAACTGCACTAGATCCGAGATATTTCCAATAAGATAATATCACTTCCGCTGTATACTTTGATCTAGTATTTCTAACACGTCGTTAAGAGGACCATTCTAATTTCAATTTGAGACTGAAGTGTTGCACAGTTCCCCTACTTAACAGCCATGAAAATCAACACGCTTACAGCTTTTCTCTGTTCCCTGTGATTTGATGTGCATCCCATACAGGCAATTATTTTAAAACCAGCTAATCAAACCTTGATAAAGGTCCACTCTACATGCAAGATTTCCACTCCATGAAAACTGGAAATGTGTACGTCTTGTGACTAAAGATTCTGATGTTGACAGGACAACCCATTTTGCTTTCTTTACAAGTAGTTATCTAAATTCTACACATCTGGGGCCATAACTCTGACCAAATTAGTCAAAAAAATAGGTGCACGGGCTGTAGAATCAAGCTATGTCATGTAGAAAAGAATGGGATCAGTGACTCATGAGCGTGGGTGTTTACTGTTTAATATTACTTACTTTTACTTTCCGAATCTTAGAAAATCATGATTGCCCTGCATGCTCATTTGTAACTCTAAATAATTGGAGTTCTTGTACTGCTAATTGGAAGGGGAAGTGCTTCTCTCCCTGGCCTATTGCTTACCTTAGTTTCTTACCTGTGCCATGGTCCTTCTTTCCATGAAAGTCGTAGAGATGATCAGGCCAAACCTCTCTTTTAATTTCAGGCTTTCCTGATTATATCTAAAAATGGCTGCAGGTAGTGGTATCTCATTGTTATCAACCAAACAGGGAAGATATTAGAAAAAATAGAAGTTGCAATTATTGCATTAACCAGACTGTTACAATCCAATGACTTTACAAAGAAGAAAGGAAGCCCGAGGAGAGGAGAATTTTCAAGGTGCCTCGAAAACCAAAAAACACGACGAAGTAGCTAGCGATATACTGGAACCTGAGGCTAGGCCAGTTTATCTACAGACTCTACACACTAAAAAACCATGTTCCCTCTGTAACAGCTTCGGGAAAGAAAGGAACAGAAGTCGCAGCACAGGTTCGGTTGAAATAGGTGTCGGGTCACTCTTATGAAACAGGTGGGTCATTGACTCGTTAACATGGTGAAGAGGTTATGCATGCAAAAAAAAAAAAAAAGACCTGCGAAATGGATCTCACAGCAATGAAGCTTAGAAATAGATGGTTTAAGATGGTAGAGCATTTCAGGCCCTTTTATTATTCCTGGTCTTCTGAATAACCTTACAAAAGCAGCAAAGAAGTGATACTGATCCTCAATATCTTGGCGCTGAAATTGCTGCTACGTTTCACATGATAGACTCAAAAGCTGAGCGCAGACTCCTCACAAGATCCTTTAATGTCATGGAGAATCCCTCATCCATCTGCATAATTTTAAGAAGCTATTCAAGTGGGGAACGCCAAATACTTGCTTACAAAAAAAGAAAAGAAATGTTGCGTGGGGTTACTGTATGTTTGAAGCTTCATTTAGTTCAACTATTTTCATTTTAGAGACCTAACAACTGCGTTCATTAATTTTGGCATACCATAGTGAATTTAACTTTTGTAGTGGTTTGAAATTTCCATATTCGGTTCATTGAGGAATTTAAGAAATAACCTGAGCAATAATAGTGATATCAAGTGCAGAACTCCCAAATGTTATGACACTGCTATTAATGACTGTTAAGTGGAGCATTTCAATCTCAGCGATTGATTTCTCTAGCATTCCTTTCCTTTTCTCACAGTGAACTCTTATGAGGACATTTTTGTCGCAGAATCTTGCTTCAATTTCTGGTAGATGCTCATCAAGGGGGTCGCTGGAGAAGTTTTCACCTGAGGTAGAGTTGTGATCATGACCATCAACGAAGAGTTGGGATTTCTTTACAAACACCACTGATTCTATGTTTCTCTTCTTAGTTTGTTCCTCAAGTGTCTTCACTCGCTCTTGCAGTTGTTGCAGATACTTAATAGCATCGCCAAGAACAGAAGCCTTGTCCATCTATAATTAATAGCATTAAGATATGAGTTGGCATTGAGAATTCTTCAGCGGAAACACTTATGCTTGAATCATGCAGTACTAAAATTAACACTAGATGAAAAGAAAAACCCCTAACAATTACAAAAGATCAGTAGGAATCTAGCTACCCAAGTTGCTCAAAACAAGAGATATATAATAATATATATAATTTCGTGGAATCTGATACCTTCTTTAGGCCAGGTACTAATGCAGACAAAGCAATGAACCGCTGACTGAGCTTCTCTCGCCTTTTCCTTTCTGCTATAACGTGATCCGGTATTTGAGAATGTCTAGTGTTTCTCCTAATCCTCCTACCTCCCTGACAGGCCTTAAGTCCATAATCTTGATTCCCCGAGGAATCCTGAGAAATCAAAATATCAGAAGGAAGGGTATTCATTCTTTTGAAACATACTGCGGCCTCCTCCTTAGGCTTTAAAATGCCCATTTGATTTGCATAGTTCGCATTGGCAAATGATAGAACGTTTTGAGAAGGGGAAAGTTGTGGATATGATACATGTTCAAATTTGGATGAGTTCCAGCTGTTGGGTTTGAGCATTTTCATGGGTGCATCAATACCAGTCCGAGAAGCCGCCATGTCATTTTTGAGATTGAAGTTTGGATGAGTGAAAGAGTACTGTTGTAAACTTTCTTCTTCAAATGTGGCTGCTAGTGGCGGTATGCTTAGCTCATCGACAGAGTTCATGTGCCACTGGCTGATGAACCTAGGATCCTCCATATCCTGCGAATTTGATATATTCTGCGCCATTATCTTATTGTCAAGAAAATGCTCATGAAACTGCTCCAAATTCTTGAGTTTCCCATGAAGCATTTCAAAACCAGAAAAATTTGAATGCAAATTGTTTAGCAGTAAGGTATATATAATAGCACAATATTGTTAAAAAAAATGTAATAATTAATGTTCTTGTTCAGAGAATCCATCAATCTCTGCCCTAGAGTTATCATGGCAGCAGAAGCACATGATTACCGCATACCATTTCATGAGTTAACCCTCTAATGGAAGAAATCTCCATTGAAGAACGTCTCCTTATTAATCGAAAGAGCTCTAGGGAGAAAAGAGAATCCTGCATGAGATCGATCGAGGTCAAAAAGAAATATGGAGAAGTACTAGTGTGGAATATTATAAAAAGAAAGCAAACCCTTCAATAATGACCAAGGCTTTCCTTTTCACCTTGTTCTCATTACACTAGGATATTTGAGACTGCAGGATCTGCTTCCTCAGTTTTTATAGCTCTTGCGCATTATAGCTTACGTATGATCTGTAGCCCATTAGTGTTGCACGTCCTCAATCACGGGTTGTTCTTGTTAACTGGCCACAGACAGACATTCTGATACTTGTTTTTATTGAAATTATTATGCAAAGGAAAATCATGATTTGTTACATCTTAGCGAGCGGGGCACTTGACTAAAAGCAAGTCACTTTTGTTGTTGTGTGGACTTTTTAGGCGGAAGCTTCACCAACAAGCCTTTGAAATCAAGAGCATGGTAATTTTACACAGATCTGGCATCCCATTCATAACAGTTTATAAAGCCCATGATTTGTGAGTTGAGACGTACTGTCATCTATAATTAATATAGGGTTAAGAAAATAATTGGTTTATTCCAAAGCTTCCTGGCCTTGACTTTGTATTGTTTTAGCCAATACGCTAGGTGACTCGTGGCCAAGTGTGCTGATTGTTGGGCCAATGGGGCTTGTCAAACCGACTCATAAAGAGGTCGCGCGGTTCATCTGCATATTTAAACCAAGATGATCAGTGATACAAAATGGAATAGGGACATAAACTATTCTTTTGAGAAAGCAATCCTGTCGATGTTGCTGAAGACAGTACTGGATGAATCAGAATTTAGTACTGGAGTCCAAGTTGACGATGCTAGCTGCATGGTTACAGATATTTCCTGTATGGGATCATATCTGTCGGTGCCGAAACCAATTTACGTTATCCTTAGAAAGGGTTGGGAACAGGTGCGCATGCAGTAGTACTCGATCGTGTCAAATGGACCCTGTGTGAAATGGTCAGAATGGAGCGCTTATGTTTCGGGGTGTCTAATGTATTAACACGTCGTGTTTGTATCGTGTCAAGTAATATATATTATATTATACAGATCAATCCAAACACAATTCATTAAATTTATCGTATCAAAATCTTAAATCATAACACGATCTATTAACGTAACGGATTATCATGACACGACTTGTTTTGATCCTATGTAAAATGGTCAGAATCGAGTGCTTATGATTCGGGAGTGTTGTTAATAGGTCGTGTCAAGTTATATATATATATATATATATTATATTATATGGGTCAATCCGAGCACGATCTGTTAATCTTATCGTATCAAAATCTTAAATCCTAACATGACTCCTTAACATAACGGGTTGTCACGACACGACATGTTTTGATCCGTTAGTGAGTACTACAAAATAGATTAACATGACACGACCTAATCTGTTTCAATCTGTTTATATAAACGGATTGAATAGATCCGGAATTAATTCATTTGACCTGATTAAATTTAGCATAAGTTTATATAAATATTAAAATCACAATATTTATAAAAAAAATATATAAAACGAATTACAAGTCTAAAATTACAATTCAAACAATAAAAATATCGAAATTAAAATTTTAATAATTTTACTTTTAGGTATAAGCGTATAATTGTAACTTTAACTTTCTTAATGAATCAAAATGAATTGACCCATTAAGCAATCATGTTTTAACGGGTCAACTTGCTTTGATCCGAACCCATTAAAATTAAATCCAGACCTACTATTATTGTGTCATGTTCATGTTGGATTAACGGATCGTGTCACATATTATCACTCCTACTTAATTAATTAAGAGTAGTGCTAAAATTACAAAGAGATTACATAAAAGTAATCTAAAAAACCGACGTGGCTTCATGTTATTCGTCAGATCTACTTTATAATAAAAGTAACTTTACAATCTATAAATCACAATAAATGATATTAATTTGTGATATTATTTTTATATAATCGCTTTGTAATTAGAGTATTTTTTATTAATTATATTCATGCAGATCAAAAAGCTTCCATGGATGCAGCATCAACTCAAGCGTTTTGTGGAATACTGGTACGTACGTCTTGGCCTGTAAATTTTGATATTGATCATCAGGTTTATGCCACCTTTAGATCTCAAATGCTAGGCATCTGGTCGTCAAAAAATCAACTTAGATTTTGAGCATCAAAAGTATTAGAACGTTGGCATTGTACGTGACTGTCCCCAATAATTGTGAATGCCCCCAGTCAGGGTATATATGAGCTGTAAGGGTATATTCTCGCAAGTTGTTAATGTCTCCAATAATTGACTGTCCCAATCTTTAAAACAAAAAAAAAAAATCGAAGAATCAATGTTATGTGCGAACCTCAAATCACTTTTTAGTGCAGTGTTTGATTATCGTGCGAACCTCAGTCTGCCGTGGAAATGGAAGGGAAAAACTCACCCAACTTACGTAAGGAAAGAGTGCCCCACCGCAGGTTCCACGAAAAACAACTGAGAGGCCAACAAAAATAATTGATTCGACAATGTTTGGATGATTCGCATACGTGTATATTTGTTTTTTGTTTCTTTTAAATATTTTTTAAACATTTTTAACTATTATAAAAATAAAAATAAAAATTCTCAAATTGATTAATAATTACATTTTTAATTATTAAAATAATGAGGAGGCACGTTTGGAATCTGGATCATCCAAATCATTTTCCTTATTGATTATTATATGGGACCCGTTTGAGTCTCTCTAGATCCAATACTCTTTTCCAGATCCAGTTTAGTACTACTGGGTTATTCACTCGGGTTTTGTTAAATAAACCTTTTACTATTCACCTATACTCTATATTTTATATTTTTTAATATTTTTTTTAAATTTATTTTTTTTAAAATATTTCAAATTTTTTATTCACTATTTATAAAAAAATATTTGATAAAAAAATTAAAATAAAATTAAAAAAAAATGTTGTGTGAAGTGTGAGTGAAAGAAAATAATAGAATCACTACTCTTCTATTACTTATTTACTACTCATTTTGTATTTGAATTTTTATTTTATTTTTTATTTTACTTAATGATTAAGAAAATGATTATTAGTAAAATTATATATATTTTTTAATTTTTTTTTAATGATTAAAGATGTTAAAAAAATATTTAAAATAAAAAAATAAAAAAATATATACATTACAAATAGTAAATAAGTAATAAATAGATAATAAGTTTATCGCTACTCGAATGAATAGTAAAAAATTGTGAAGATTTTTTTATGTTCACTCTCCAGATTCTCTCACTTCCCTGACATCGGTCACCTCTCTTCAATCTTACGCGCAAACCTCTCCAGAACCAATGGCTTCACCGCCGGCCAGTCTCGAGCTCCGGGAGCTCGGGAACACGGGGCTCAAGCTCAGCTGTGTTGGCTTCGGGGCCTCGCCTCTCGGCAACGTTTTCGGCCCGGTCTCCGACGAAGATGCCGTCGCCTCCGTCCGCGAAGCCTTTCGCCGCGGCATCAACTTCTTCGACACCTCTCCGTATGCATTTTATTACTGGAAAGTGTAATTTTGTTCGTGCGTGTACGCACGCGTGTAAACCGGGGTTGGTTTGCTGAGAAAATGTAGAAAAATGAAGAAAATTTGTTAGCATCGACTTTTGTTGCGTAGCTGATTGTCGGAAAGCAAATGAAAGTCAAGTTTAAACTGAAGAAATCATTTTTTTGGTTATGCAAGTTAAATAGCAAAGGATGAAGCATATCTCTGTTAATGAAAGGAAGGATAATATTCACAGATTGGATTGATAATGTATATTCTGTGTTTGAAAGTGAACAGATTCCAAAATAAAAAAAGGTTACACGTTAATGAGTCTAGTTCAGGCGAAAAGTTGGAATTTTATACCCATAGTTCAGCAGTCGAGTTTTTAGGCGAGGGAGGTGGTCAATTTAATTGATGCGTCTCCATGTTTGTTGTTAGCTCTGGAAGTTTTTATCTTTATGTCAATAGGTGAAACTAGAGAAGAACTTATTATAGCTTTTGGTGTTAGATTTATATTACTGAGAACTCTAGTGGACAAAGATTTTGTTATATTGCTCAACACTTTTCAAGAACTCAGAACTCACTAATGCTTTGCTTGATTGTTTAAATTGTTAGAAAGGGATTGAATTAAAGTAATATCGTTTTAGCATTCTAAAACCTATATTACTTACAAAAAAAAAAAAGCATTCTAAAACCTATATTTATTGTAATGTGAATCTAACAAAAGAAAAACTGCTTCACTCATTTCAGCATTATGTTCTGTAATTCTCATTTGAATGTGTGTGTGTGTGTGTGTGTGTGTGTGTAGTGTTGGATTTCAAATTTAACCTTCTTTTCTTCTTGGTTCTCTTGATCCAAGATGCAGTTGAGTAGCTGTACTAACCTGCACATTTTCACGTCTATTATGTGCTTCCCTTCCTAATTTTATTGTTCATCAATCATTAGTCACGTTGTACTTTCCTTGTTTCAGTGCATTGATCATTTGCTTTGTTTCTGATAACTAACTCACTGCAGAGTTCTGATAGTGTATCTTCTTTCTCTACCTTATTTTGTTTTCTCATTTTTGTTTTTAGCTACTATGGAGGAACTTTGTCAGAGAAGATGCTTGGTAAGTCACTAAAGGCTCTAGGAGCTCCAAGACATGAATATATTGTATCAACAAAGTGTGGGCGGTACGTTGAGGGTTTTGACTTCAGTGCCGATAGAGTGACTAGGAGCATTGATGAGAGCTTAGCAAGGTTGCAGCTAGACTACGTCGATATATTGCAATGCCATGACATTGAATTTGGATCTCTGGATCAGGTGCTTAATTAATTAAACTCGTTTACTTTCTTTGAATGTGGACTCATCTAATTATGATATTTCTGTATGTATTTGTGTGTTTCTTGATGGTTGTTGTAAAATTCATTGTGGTGGTGACACTTGGATTCTTTAAATGGTTTTGTTAACAGGTTGTCAACGAAACTATTCCTGCCCTTCAGAAATTAAAGGAAGCAGGGAAGATCCGTTTTATTGGAATTACTGGACTTCCATTGGAAGTTTTTACATATGTACTCGATCGAGTGCCATCAGGCACAGTGGATGTAATTCTGTCATATTGCCACTACAGTATTAATGATTCCACATTGGAGGATTTATTACCCTACTTAAAGAACAAAGGGGTTGGAGTAATTACTGCTTCTCCACTTGCAATGGGTCTTTTGACTGAGAGAGGTCCCCCAGAGTGGCACCCAGCTTCACCTGAACTCAAGGTGTTGTTCTCTTCAAATGACAAATTCTAAAATTTTATGTTTCTTTTGCATCATTAGCTAACTCAAAATTCTGATTTCTTTTAATCAACATCATATCTGTATGTTTCTTTCTGGTTTGCTTTCCCTCAACTAAGGCTATGGGCAATAGCAGTGGTTACAACATAAATGACTTAAAACGGGTTACTTAATTCCCTAAACTAAGGAGAAGGCGAAGCGAAAGGAAGAAGCTTGATTTCTTAACATACGCACACGTGTCAGCAGATCAGGCCAATGGGAAAAAATGAAAAAATCTTTAACCGATAGATAGACACATTACAAGGATTGCTGCTACCCGAGTCCTTTCATGAATATCATACAAAATATTATAGATGGAGATTATATTATACAAAATATCCAGATATCTAGAGAAGTGCTCCTACCTAAGTCCTTTCATGAATATCTGCAACTAGCTTTATGTTCTATAATGGAATCAAGAATGTTAATTACCTTGTTTTCAATATCTGAGCGGACATGATGAGCAAATTGCATTACTAAAATGAAAGGTAAACGAAAATCTATATGTTCAATGAATCTAACAGCCTGTTAAGTTTTGATATACAGCCACATAATGGAGTCATTGAGCATGTTAGATGTTCTCAAAGATGTTATAACTTATTTGCTTACAATAGATGGACTACATTTTTTAAATCTCTTTATTTTCTGAAGCATGTAATATAAGGTTGCTAACTGCTTGATCTGTTTCATATTTTCAAAAAGTCTGCATGCCAAGCTGCTGTTGCCCATTGTAAAGAAAAGGGGAAGAATATTTCAAAGTTGGCTCTGCAATATAGCCTGTCAAATAAAGACTTCTCATCTGTTTTGGTTGGAATGAACTCTATTGGACAGGTAAGTTTCTGGGCTCAAGTATATGCGTGCCTTCATGTTTGTTTTATAATTAATTCATGTAGATAAGTTTTCAGTTGATTCTCCTCCTGGTAAAGTTTCATTGCAAAGATCGGATGGTCCACATCATTGCAACTTCTAACATAAAGCACAACAAACTTGTTAAGCACTCCCTTTTTAATGAATAAATTTTGAATCTGCAGTCTTTTCCCTCTTATAAGCCATAACTTAAAACTGGGCCTTGGAATGATCGACCTACTCTATACTGTAGCATCCTAAAGATCAGGTGCTCAAGCACTTTTGGTGGTAAATATACCTTCATCTGAAATACCCATGCCATGTCCTTTAAACCAGGTTATCTCTTTACTATCAGGAGTACTGATTGCCATAATTCCTAATGTAATCTGTACAATCAGGACCAGCCCAATTCAGTCCCAGATTCCTAATGAAATCTGCGAGAGTAGTTTTCATTGGATAGCTAAATCTACAGTTACCCTATCCCCATCTCACTCCACCATCTGGGCCTGCCTTTGTGTCTTACTTCCAATTGGAATCAATAAGCTTGATATGGTATTTATGTAATATTTGAACATAGTAGTTTTTGAACCTCCAGGTATAATCCATAACTGCTAAGGAGAACTTTTTGTGTATGCTTCTAAGGTTGGCCAGGCCACGCAAATTACCTGAAAACTAATTCAAGCACCTGTCAAACATGCACCTCCCTGACTAATACAGAAGACCTTGTGCTGTATATGAATTAAGTAGTATTTTCTATTAAACAACGACGAAATATCCCTTAAAAATCGTGCTCTTTTAACCATTGATTAACTCATGGCATTTTGATGATCAGGTGGAGGAGAATGTTGCTGCTGCTATAGAAGTCACAACTGTTGGCAAAGATGAGGAAACACTGTCAGAGGTTGAAGCTATCCTGAAGCCAGTGAAGAATCTGACATGGCCAAGTGGAATCCAGCATTGATAACTACTAATGTGCATTGGTTTTTTCTTTTTTATGGGCTTGTGAATTGGTGCATTAATAACAAGTTAATCCAATTGTGGACGAGTTCTATTGTTGTGTGGCTCTACCTGTATAAGAGGAAATAATTTTATCGATGGGAATATATCCAAATGCTTCAATGTTATGGGCATGTTATGTATCAATAATATCCTCTCTTTTTTTCCCTTTCCTCCGGGCCAACGGGTAGACACTATATATACTTGATTTTGGAGTAATTTGATGGATTTCCCCTATATTGGCTGATGTACGTGATTCATCAAAATGTTTTGTTGGATCTGCAGTGGAAAGTTTCTTTGTGGATAATTGATGCTTCGATTTATTTTTTCGTTTAAATTGCCATGTCTTTTAGGAAGTGAGTATGATCTAACACGTCGCCCCCGGGGGGGGGGGGGGGGGGGGGTGTTCAGGGTAAGTCGGCTGTTGGAATATCAGATAGAACATAGTACAACAGAATAAAAAACTTTAATTTTCTTTTCTATCTAATAGTAAACAATAATACATCTGCGAAACTATGAATTGAATTGTTGTATCCCTAGATGATCAAGGGTTTATGTGTAACAATCATGGGACCTGTGATGGAACATGTATGCAGCTAGCATAGCGGGACGCCCGGCATCATCTATGACGGAGGACAGTAGGGAGAACACCAGACGCCAAGCTTTGCTGTGAACCTGCACATCGTGGAAATTACTCTACCTATCAACCTGCTGTAATGGACGCCAAGCAATTTCATTATCGTCTGTGTAGCCCTGAATAAGAAAATCTGCACAATTCTTTTGGCATCCATGGTTATACGGATTACGAAATCGCCCATCTGGACCACGGAGATACCCGTAACGAATGGCATTCGCTAATTCATTGGTGGTGATATTTCGAGCTATCTGTGTTATAAATATGAACATTCCATTGTCAATTAACAACTCAGGGATTCTGAAGACAGCAACTGAAAACATCAAGATGATATAAAATTCATGTACATTCCTGGCAGCATACCTCCAGAGTATATAACTATATAAGTAATGGTTTAATAAATCACCTGCGAGGCCTGTGCCGTAGTTAAGATGGTAGCAGCGAGCAAAACAATAATGTCCATCAGCAAAAATGCAACAATGCCAGGATTCTGAAATACCACATGATGAATCCATGTTTCTTCCGTTGGCAAGGCTGGTATTGATGTCCAAATCCCTGTGACAGAAACAATGATGGTATATGGTAAAAAATGAATATGATAAACATTATAAACATGTATACGTCACTGCGAATTAAACCAGCATACTTTGAATGGCAATTGCCACAGCAAGGAATGATGTCAAAGCTGCCAAGCAGATAAAAACAAAAAAGTCCCGCTTGTTCCTCTGCAAGATGCATCATCAAGATGACAGTAAAACTGATCAAAAGGAAACAGATTAAAAGAAGGAAACGACAATGCTCCGAATTCAGCAGCAAAATCACATACAACTTCTATTTTAGCAAAGTTGTAGCTGCATGTATTATTTACTCAACAGAAGTACATACAAAATTGAGAAGAGGTAAACAAAAAAATGTTTTTTTTTGGCAACGGGTGTCCGAGAATAGCGTCCCGACTAATCCTGGGAGTATACAGACCCTCCCATATATCTACATATTTTAATCCAGCATAAGGTTTTTAGTACAATTTTAATCCCGATGACAGCAGCAAAAAAGAAACAGTTTGCTGATACAATTTTAATCCCATATATCAACATATTTTACAAAGAGAGTTTTATGAATCCAGCATAAGGTTTTATTTTCCCTATTTCTTTGGGACATAAATAGTTTAGTACAACTCACCTTTCCCACACAATTAGATATCCACGGGCAGTGATGGTCAAACTGTTCCACACATCGCTTACATGTGGGGCAATGCTTTGATCGAACCGGTCTTATTATCTGAAAAGATGAGAAAACATACAAAAGATATTCAAGGCAGCACCTCAATAATTTATATGCATTGAAAGAACATTTCCAGTACATCTTCTATCTAAAAATCTCCGGAAAGAAAAGGTTTCTAGAGTAAACCTTGCAGGTAGGGCATAGTTGAGACCAATTACCGGTCCATATAGGGGAACCTTCCAGATCAATATTCAACAAAAGATCCTATAGATTATCAAAATATCAGAATACAGTTGCATCTGCACACATTTGCACAGCACAGAATAGAATATATCTTAGACTCTTATGTATAATATGTTTTTTCATAAGTGACTCTTGTGTATAATGTGTTTCAGTTGTATTATCTACTTTTTGGTGTAGACAGATTGAATAGGACTACAGAACTGGACCACCACTAACTACTAAGATTTAAATTTGGGTGGTGAATTCTAAGACCCAGTAGATTTCCCCATTGCATGTATCTGAAATGCTGAATAATATTCTTACTGGATGACATCATCCCCTACCACTCTGTATCTGCTCTGTTTACAGGACTACTGCCTATCATATAATCAACATAACCTTTCTTTGAAGCGAGCCATTTTATTGTGACAACTCTCATAACTATGATGAACTTTATTATTATTATTATTATTTTATTGGCACCGGGTGTCCAAGAACAGCGTCTTGACCAATCCCAGGGGTGCATAGGCCCTCAGCAATAGGCAACATATACTGCATTGGAGATAGTACACACCTCTGTATCTTTATGACTACCCACATCTCCCTGCCTTTTTAAATAACCGGGATCTTTACTGCATCCAATAATGAGAGAACATCAAGGAAGTAAGTTCGATAAAAGTATAACAGTACAACAGCAAGCTCAATGTAGCAGCACTCCTTCCAGATGCATAAAAACATGGTACATCATGTCTAGTAATAATGCCATGAGATAGCTATTTTTTATCAGTAGCAATACTAGCAAATTCTAAAACTGTTAAATTGTAAAACACATGTTCAGCAGAGCACAAGATTACCTACTACACCTGTAGAACATAATGAGTGAACCAACTGCCAGAGAAACAGTAGTCCATCCCCAAAGTCCGACAACAGCAGTAACCTTTGTAAGGTTAGGAGCTACCACAAGTTAGTAAAAAGTCAGTCATGATTGCAACCATCACATACCTCCTGCAACCAGAAGGAAATTGCAAAATAATAGTTTATTCACCTGCAAGAACTGTGTTGATGAAGAGAACCAACAGAATTATTATAATACTGAAAAGAATGGGAGCATATCCTATATCTGCCATCTTTCCACAGCGAAGTTTGTCTACCCAATGGTTGCTGTGAGCCCACTGTGCATTAGACTGCCCAAAATCCCAAGAAAAGAAAGACCATTATCAGCGGAAACACATCAAAGATATGGACAATTTAAGACAGACTGAAGACCAAGTTTGGATTAGAGTAACTGCAACAAAAAAGTGGAAAGAAAACAAGGATTTGGGAATTGAGTACAATTAGCTGGGGAGCACAGAGGTGTTTATAACAACAGAGTATCAGTTCTCTCAGAAAAACCTTAGACATGTTGCTAATGTAAATCAACATGGCAACAGTTCTCACAGTAGTTACTGCAATTTACTGTCAAAGACATCGTAACAACAGTGTACTTAGAACTTATAAAAAACAACATTGTACTAGGAAAACCGCATAAAAATCCCATTTAGAATTCTTTATACAGGAACAACAAAAAAGGGTAATACCAATACAAAGATACGTACAAGGAAAACTGCGACATGCCGATGACCTTTATCAGATGCTAGCTGAACAGGAGTAAATCCAGCATTATCTTTCACCATTAGCTCCTGTTTTGTGCCAGCATGTACAAGCACAGTGCATGCCTCCACATTTCCTCTTATTGCAGCCCAGTGCAAAGGGGTACAACCTTAAATGGGATATCAACATCATCACATCTAGAGCATAAATTAACACAATTACCAAAGCCACCATATTTTACAAAAAGTCCTAGCCATTAGGATGTAGATCGACACTAATTATGACAGAAATTTGGTGTAATAGCGGGAATATTATCCATTCATTTATTTACTATCATATATTCATAAAATTACCAGGGAATTTCTGACTCATCTGATATATTAAATGTAATCAAACTATTTTTTAACTGAATAGTAATAATAAGTGAGAAATCATAAAACCAGCTCAAGAAGATATCAATTGCTGAGTTATCATACCTTCTTTATCTTGTCTCCCTTGGCATGCATCTCTAAATAGAAGCAATCTAACTGTATCTGTAAATCCTTTATATGCAGCCCTGATTGCAAACATGAAAATAACATCTTTTCTTATGATAATCTTAGAAAACATTTTGGTTTCCAAATTATACAATACTGCTCCTTAGATCTCATAATACAAACAATTAAGAATAGTTGTCCAAGACTTGACCTATTAGTCAGATACGAAGTTTTGTTAAAAACTAGATTGAGATCACAGAATAAAGTCTCAGTTATTGAAACTAACAATTCATAGCTCATAGACATACCAGTGAAGAGGGCTCCTCCCCTCGTTATCAGGTGCATCAAAATCAGCTTGATACTTTGCAACAATGTGGTTCAAGAAAGCTGTCTGCCCATATTGAGCGGCAACATGAACTGCCTGCAGAGAAGATGTAAGTATAAAAATAACAAACTATTGACATATATACACCCATTGCATGTGGAATAAATTGGCAATTAACATTACCGATAAAAAAAAAAAAAATTGGCAATTAACATTGAGCGCTTACTTTTGGAAAATACTTGAGATTAATTGGTATCAAAATCCTTCCAACCATAATCAGGAGTTTGGAGGAGTTCCTAGATGGTCTACTTCATAAATAGGCTCACCAACAGTTAAGTCTCCCCACTTACACAATTCGGCATTCTCAATCATATGACAGTTGCAACCTTACTACTATTATTGAATGGTACCTATTTGGCATATTGCATCAAAGTATAGAGAATGAAACTCAAGTTGCAAATCGTTTTCCCAAATTTCTAAAGGTCAGCCACCTGAATCCTGTTTAGCCACTGCAATGTCTTCTACTTCATAAATAACTGAGTAAAAGTTGATCTTGAAATTGCATAGCATCTCAATAAAAGTGTCTCCTCTGCCAAAAGCTTTGGACCATTTGTGTAGAGCAATATGTTGCTAAACATGACATGAAAAATTTCATCTCAACTCTACATCATAAGTGGAAAATCTTCCTTTTCCAACTACATTATCCTTTCTGTTTTTATCTTCATGCACACCAGAGAAAAATCATTGAAGAGCTGTTTCAAGCATAAATAAATCACGTTTCAAGATCCTCAATCTTCACAATTCACCATACTAAAAGAAGTGGACAGAAAGAGTGGTAAGACCCATCAAAGGGAAGCATATCAATATCATGAATCATGATCATTTGCCAAATAAAAATTGCCATAATTATTTCAATATGACCATTACGTATTTACAAATACAAAGTGACCAACTCCAAATTCCAAGAGAATAAATTAAAAAAAGAACGAAGAAAGATGGGAAAATTACCCTATACCCATTGACATCAACTGCCTCAACCCTGGCTCCATTCTGCAAGAGCACATCTGCAACACCAATGGCTCCCCGAACCGCCGCCCAATGCAGAGCCGTCTGTTGCATGTTGTCAGTTTCATTGACATCGCCCCCATGCTTCACCAACAAAAATGAAAATGGCATATCGAACTATATCAAACCTCACCCACGCCATAATTCAGCAATCCTAAGAATAGTGCATACACCTATACATAACATATTTCATCAACTGCAAGGGCTTCTTCAAATTTTGTTCTTTTTTTCCTTCTTTTCCAGTGAAAGCCGAGTTCAGATAAATTTCAACAAACTCACCACACAATCCATCTCTTACACGGATATGCATAAATATCCCGTTGTTTCCCTTTTGTAACGCGAGTTAAGTTAATTTGAACAAAACTCACAGTAGAATTCTCCATTCCAGAACATTTTGACGTCATACTCATTCCCATACATGGACAAAGGTCTAAGTATTGAGAGTACCTCGATGATGTACTGCACGACATCGGGGAAGCTGTTGAGAGCGGCCCATTGGAGAGCATAATACCCATTCAAATCGGGTTGACAGAGAGAGGCTCCGTCTTCTTCGACGAACTTCCTCAATTTCTCAAAATCGCCGTATGCGGAGGCGGTAAACACGTCGATCACAGCCACCTCGCTCCTGTTATGCTGGGCTTTTGGGTCCGATGACACAACCTCGATCTCCGACGAAGACATTTTGAGCTACAATACATGCGAACGAACCGGACGTAAATTAGGGTTTAGGAGAACTAGGGAGGTCCTAGACTCCTAGGGTTTATAGCTGATTGTTTTGTACACATTAGTTATTAAGGCGAAGTCTGGTCAAGAGGGAACGCTCAAACTCAAATCATTTAGATTTAACGATGAGTTTAGATAATTTATAAATAATAAAAATAATATTTTTTAATATAATTTTTATTTTAAAATTTAAAAAATTTACAGAACCCCTTTATGCTCCGGCTACAATCACTACATCACGGATCTTTATTCTTTAGAGCAATGTTTCTGCTTCTAACTAATTTTTATTATCATTTTATTCTGTATAAATAACACAATTTAATTTTAATATTTAAATTTATAAAAAAAAAATTTATAAATCAAATTTTACCATATCAACCATATAAAACATACTATTTATAAAAGGGATTTATAATCAAAATCAATTTGGAAACCAAATTATTTTGTTTAGTTTAATAGAATTAATAGCTCTAGGCTCTAAATTTTTTTGTTACAGCGGCGCAAAATAATAAGGTTGCTAGATGGAACATCTAAACATGACCTATGATCATCATGGTTAATAACTATTCTTATCAATAAGCAAAGATCAACAAATAAAAAAAAATCAATCCAAGTACAGTTGGGAAAAAAAAAATCGAATATCCAGTCTATACTGATCTGATGATTGATCTTCAGCGACAACAGCATACACGACGCTAAAAGTGTCGTCCCAATAAGTCAAGGTTCAATCAATGCAACAACAGAAGGGGAAAAAAAAAAAAGGAAAGGAGAAGAGCGGTGTTCAACACGTGCCTCGAACACCGCATGCCAATATATATGCATCATCGGCGGCCAAGCTAATTACATGCTGCCACCTCATTATTGAAACGAGATTTTATCAGGACTCGGGAGTACTCACTCTCCGACCACTTGTTCTGTTCTGTGGTTCTCACTCTCAAAGTCACATCCTGAGAGAATCCAATCATGGCGGCCACCAGAGCCATAGCCGTGGCGAGCAACACTACCGCCTCCTGCTTGCTCTTCAAGAACCCCTTCCTATCGAAACAAACGCCGTACAACACCAATCTCCGTTTCAAGAACCTGAGGGCATCGTCCCCGGCAAAGAGGTTGTTTACTTGTAGAGCTATTTACAATCCCGAGGTTCAGATCAAGGAGGAGGGTCAGCCTGAAACGCTAGACTACAGGGTCTTCTTCGTCGATAATTCTGGCAGGAAGGTGCTTTCTATCACTGGGCTCGAAACTTGTTTGGTTCCCCAGAAAAATGGAGTAGTGTATTGAATGGGAGTATATTAAACTGTCATTTGGCGCATTGTTTGGTTGACAAGAAATGTGGGAAAAGGATGATTAATTATAGTTTGAACAAACTAGCCCTTTGCGTACTCAATTCTACCGTTCTAATGTCCGTTTGCTTGTCAATGAAAATTTACAAAGAAAAGTGAGGAATTCATGCTTTTGATTTTAGATTTTTCGAGTACGTTGATTTGCAAGCAAGTTAATTCTAGGACGAATTTATATAGCTTGTTGTTTAGAGAGAGGTTTATTAGTTCTAATTGCTCGATCTGCGTTTGATATACTACCAGTTTTAGGATCCTTTGTAAGCGCTTCTGGTTACCTTGAAAATGTAGGAAATGAAAAGAAAATTGACTGCTGGTCTCGTACTTTCGTTCATTTTGGTTGGTCAAAGAGGGTTTTATTTTTTCGTTGCTCAGTCTGTGTTCGAAAGACTACTAATTTTTGTTTTTATCCTCTGACATTTTATTGCAGAGAAGTTTTGGAAAATAAATGAAAACAAAATCAATGGTTTCAGATTATGTACCGCTCGGAACGATGATGAATTCTGTATAATGTTGAGACTAATAAGACTGCTTAGTTGAAACGGTCATCTAGTTTTAGATATGATGAACCGCGTAAAACATGAGATCAAGATTATACTGGTTTCCTTTGCCCCATTTTGCTTTCTGCCATTTTCCCCTGTTTACTGTTTGGAAAAGATGTCGTGAGGACAGAAATGATAGTTGTTATAAGATAAATGGAAACCCCTTTTTGTCTTGTCTTTGCAAACTAGTATTGAAATCAGATATTGCTTTCTGTCACAGATTTCCCCTTGGCATGATATTCCGCTGAGCTTGGGTAATGGTGTTTTCAACTTTATTGTTGAAATCCCCAAAGAATCAAGTGCAAAGATGGAGGTAGCCACTGATGAGCCATATACTCCCATTAAGCAGGATACGAAAAAGGGGAAGCTTCGATACTATCCGTAAGATCTGATATTCTATCTTTGTGTATGTTATTGTTTGTCCTAAATATATGCTTGTCTTTTTGGTCGTATGTATTTTCATTGAAAGATATCCAGGCTCAACTGTTGGTTGAGTTTGCAAGCCTTAATTTTGAACGTGGAAAACAGGCTAGCTCGTGTGCTCACTAGTTGAGTGTGCAAGCCCTAGTTAAGAAAATCTTTTTTATTAAGAAGATTGTTCACCCATGGTCATTATGGATACAGAAAGATGGGGGGTCGCAATGTCCATCTGTATATATAAGCTAGTTATGATCATAAACTGACTATCTTCACCTATTCGTAGATTTTGTTTACTGCTTTATGAGGATCCTATATCACTAAAATCTTTTGAGTTTTATCTCCTTAAAATATCTGAATCCCGAGTTACCTTGTTTTATGATTGGCAGCTACAATATAAATTGGAATTATGGATTGCTTCCGCAGACATGGGAAGACCCATCCTTAGCTAACTCTGAAGTTGAAGGGGCATTAGGGGATAACGATCCAGGTATATAACCACACAATTATTTTAGGGCTGAGCATTCTTGTATGTTTTAGACCAAGTAGAAATTGAGAATAATACCCTTTGTGTTTTCTTCTAAACTGTAGTTGATGTTGTCGAGATTGGTGAGAGTCAAAGAAAGATTGGCCAAGTTCTTAAAGTCAAGCCCTTGGCTGCTTTGGCCATGATTGATGAAGGGGAACTTGACTGGAAGATAGTTGCAATTTCGTTGGATGATCCAAGAGCGTCTCTTGTGAATGACATTGATGATGTCGAGAAGCATTTCCCAGTATGCCCATTTTCTAAGTGCTGATACATATTCCTAAAATAACCCCCCTCTTTTACTCTCTCTTACTGTGCTTGATGTTGTAGTATCTTCAGTTCAGTTATCCTCTTACGTCATTATGCCATTTTTTTTTTTTTCGTGGAAATAGACCAACCACTGTCTATGAGTTGTATCGTGTAACCACATTTCATATAAACTAGAATGTAATGAAGGTGCAGTAAGAAAGTGGGGGTGAAGTTCTCTTGCTTTTTGAATATTCTAACACACAGCAATAGTAAAGTTTAAAAATAAGCCATGGCCTAAAAGTATATGCAACATACAGTTTTAATTGTAGGGATTAATGTGCAAAATAAGATTATGGCTGGTGTAGGATTATGGCTGGTGTAAATTTCCAGTCTCTCTTAAATAATGAACCATTATTTAAACCTTGAAATAAGCTTAACATTTTTTGTTTGAATTATAAAGTCTTGCAATAACTACTTGATGCAAAGGAAATTGGTGGTGAACCTTGTGGAACCAAAATATGGCTTTGTTGTGTTGAGTATTTCAGCTAATTTATCTGTTATTTACACATCTCATAAGCATAATAGTAAATCTATTATCAACTGATTAATCCATTTTTCTCATTCAGCATGTCTTTTGTGGACTTCTCTATCTATAAAAAAAAAACTTGCTAATTATATTCAAGAATCAAGTTTGATATGCTAGAAGAAACTGTTTCGGGCATTGGTTGTCATGGTATACCCAAAAGGGAAAAAAATAGTGCAGTGTTTCTCATGTACAATTTTCCAGTCACAGTAAGCAAAATTTATGGGGCCTAATCTGATGGTATTTCAGGGAACTCTCACTGCGATTAGGGATTGGTTCAGAGACTACAAGATTCCTGATGGTAAACCTGCTAACAAGTTTGGTCTTGGAAACAAAGCAGCAAACAAGGTATTCTGTGCTTGATTCCTTGAGAATGCTCTCCATGCCTGTCATTCTCTATACAAATTGTGTTAGCAGCTTATTACAATCAAGGTTTTCCCTACATTTTCATTAGAAATTTATTATTTGAAAGTTTTCTTTAATGTGATGGCTGTGTTCTTGATATCTTTCTTTAGCACCGTATCTCATAGTATGGTCATATATCATTGATGTTGCTATTGCACGAGGCATGCTTTATGTGTGGTTATGTTTATTTTCTTGTTGCATCTTTTAACATGTTGGAAATTTCCTAAGTAATCAATAGCTCAACTATGCTAAAGGGATCCTGAACATGATGGCACATCACTGCAAATACCAAAACAGTTGCTAAATGTGTCGTTGGCAATGGAACTGTGCATTGAACCAGCCTCTAGTTTTCTTTTTATATGTCTGGGTTGATCATTCGTCTGAGCTTTTCTTTCTTCTTTATCTTATCTTCAAAAATAAAAACAAAAAGTAAAAAATGCCACTAGATGAAACCATTTCATGACTTAAGAAGAAACTCCATTTCACAGCATTATACACTCCGCTCGGCATTATAATGATGCCAGCGAGCTTTTGAGGACCATGACAGAGGAAATCATATTGAGATTAATTCAGTCATTGCATTATCATCACTGTTATTACTACTGAAACCATCATCGCCATCATCATTTTTATTATTTTTCATTATATTATCTGAGTGTATCGTGTTCTCCCATTATATTTTTTTTTTTTTCCTCTTCTCGTATTTGATCTTTTCCTTGATTTAAATTTCTTCCTGATGAGCAGGATTATGCTCTTAAAGTCATCACCGAGACAAATGAATCGTGGGCTAAACTTGTTAAGAGATCGGTTCCTAATGGAGAGCTTTCACTAGCATAGATGCATTGGCAGATTGCAAGGTAGTGTGCTACAGGCGGACCGTTAGTGACTCATCAGAGATTTTCCTTTTAGCAAGTAATCCCTAGCAATATGTTATGTTCAGGCCAATGCCATTTTTTCCCATTATGGAGCAGGAACGATGCATCATTCATATGTTGTTCTTTTTACGTTCTCAAACATCAGATTCGGACCCTGCCGGATTGAATAACAGAAACAACTACGCAAATATTTTATGGATTACTTTATGTTTCGTGGACTATAATCCCATCAATGCTTGTATAAAAACATTAAAGTTGTCCTTTATAAGCTGGATTTGAACTCTTCTATCTGATTACATTTTTCTTGGTAACTACTTTTCATAATTTGTCTTTTCCGTTTCAGTTACTTAACATTCAACTCAATGGAAAGTTGATAAAAATAACCCTCCAAGTAGTGACAGGTCAATACTAGAACACTTTGGGCCTGTGAAGATGATTGACGAGGGACTGGGCTTAATTATGGGCCTGGTTTCAACTAGAAAACCAGATGGGTTGGTAACTTAGTAGAGGAAAAGTGGAGGCTGTATGAACCCCAAGGCCTCTAATGTCTATGTAGGAATTGGGCCTATGAAAGGCCCATTCAAGAACCTTGCTGCACGAGAGAAGCAGTCTGGCGTTGGGCTTCAACGATCTACCAGCCTGAGAAGAGAGTTGTGCCAACCCAAGCCCGTGGTGGCTCTACGACCTGGTCTATCTTCATAGAGCGGGTCGGCGGCGGCGGGCGTATCTCTTAGAGGTTTCCTGGCGACGAGTTTTGCTACAGTACTCACGACGAAAGAGACCCTAAACAAGGTAAAATTTTTAGAGATCAGCCTAAGGAGAGGAATGCTTCGACACAGATCCTACCTTCACAAAAGAAGTCGACAGGTTTAGGAGATCTTCCCAACAAATTTTTGACAAGTTTAGAGGCTCATATGACTCAGACGACGGAGTTGTTAGGTGATCCTGTAGTTTAGGAAGATGCAATGGAGGTTGGAGGCTCTCCAGGGATTATTTGGATTCAAGTTTTGTGCCTGGTGTGGGGGTTGTGATGTCCTCCATAGATTCCACAACAGGGAAAGTTGAAGAGGTTGAAGATGAAGGATGTGAGGGGGCAAATGGGACCGAGTAGTCAATCTCACAGGATCCATGTACTCAGTTTAATAAACCTGACTTGCAATTGGTGGAGGTGAAGGTTCTTGATCTTGTGAATCTGGAGAGTTGTTTGAATCAAATGAAGACCTTGATCCTGTTCATTTATGCTCTATTAACCTAGGCTTTGAATGACCTAGCAAATCATCTAATTCGGTGTTCAAGAGGGTGGAAGAAATTAGAAATTGTGTTGGCATTTCTTGTGAGGGATTTGAATAGCAGTTTAGAGCCCTACTTATTGCTATTGATGCTAGATATCCTGCTCTAGCCAAATCTGCTGTTACAAAAGAGAATGGAGCTAAAAAGATTAGAATGCAGGATTAATTACAAATCCATGGATGAGAGTGCCTTTAGAGAAGAAGGTAAAGAAATGGCTGTAAACATGAAGCCGAAGATCATTTCTTGGAATGCTCAGGGATTGAACGATTATTGAAAGCGTCTCCAAGTGAAAAATATGTTTAGGCAGTGAAACGCTGAAATTATTTGTTTTCAAGAAACTAAATTGAGGTCTGTAATTATGTGAGTTGGGTCGAGTTAGGCTTCGTTAAGATGTTGAGTTGAGTTATTTATGAATAATAGTGAGTTGAGATGGTGGAGTGAGTTTTGTAGGATCCATCTAAGATGAGTTTAGATCTATTTGGATGTTAAGTTGAGTTTAGATATATTTATAAGAAGTCATAAAAGGTAAAGGGTTCTATGTGTAAAGAGGTGTTGAATTGAAAAAGGTTGTGAGTCCCATTTGTAAAGAGGTTTTGAGTTGAGATAAATTTAATATTTTGAAAGTTGGGTGTTTAGATGTTAGTTTCAACTTAAAACTAGACTGAACTAAGTTGATCTCAGTTCAGTCCAAGTTTCAAATAGGGCCTTAGTCTCTAAGAGAGCTTTGGGAGGCATTATTGTTATGTGGGATAGGAGAGATGTAAAAGTAGTAGATCATTAAGCGGGAGAATTCTTGGTGGTTTGTCACTTTAAGAATGTGGAGGATGGCATCAAATGGGCTTTTGCTTGTGTTTATAGGCCAAATTCATATTCTAGAAGGAGTATATTGTGGGAAGAAATTGTTGGTCTTTGCTGTTGGTGGGATCTTTCGTGGTGTTTTGGATGGAATTTCAATATTACTCGCTTTCCTTGTGATCAAGTAGGGGACTCGTTAATTACTAAAGCTATGTCTGAATTTTTAGAACTCATTTCTGAGTTGCAGCTGATTGATTTACCTATGGCGGGTGGGGATTTCACGTGGTCAGATGGGAGAGCATGGTCCTGTTTGGACAAATTCTTGGTTTCGGTCTCTTGGAAAGCATTATTTTCGAAGTTAAGTCAGAAAAGGTTGCAGAGATAGTTTCTAACCATTATCCTATTTTGATGGATTGTGGGGGAATTATTAGTGGGAGAAGACACTTTAAATTTGAAAATATATTGTTGGAGGATGAAGGCTTTGCTGAAAGAGTCAGAAGGTGGTGTGCCTCTTATCATTTTATTGGTACTCCTAGTCTTATCTTGGTCAAAAAATTTAAGGAGCTCAAAAAAGACTTGAAGAGATGGAATGCAGAGACTTTTGGTAATGTTGAAAACAATAGAAAACTTCTTATGGAACAATTGCATAGTTTGGAGAAAAAGGAGATGACGGGTTCAATTTCTTTAGAGGAAAATGAGATAAAGAAAGTGGTGTGGGCAGAAATTGAAAAATTAAAGCTTATGGAGGAAATTTTATAGATGCAAAAATTCATAATTCTATGGATAAAAGAAGGAGATAAATGCACGAAATTCTTCCATAAAATGAAAATTTCTCATTGAATAAATAATGTTAGTGAAGTTCTTCATGTAGGTGATAATGTGATTTGTGACAAGGAGGAGATTGAAGATCATATTGTGAATTTTTATAAGAAGCTTTTTCGGAAAGAATTTTCATGGAGACCTAAGTTAGATGAGTTGGCTTTTGAAAACATTGATCATCTTACTGCAGATTGGTTAAAGAGAACCTTTGAGAAAGATGAAGTTCTTGATGTGGTTAGAGGCATATCTAAGGATAAGGCTCTGGGCCCAGACGGTTTTTTCATGGCATTTTCTCAAGCATGTTCGGATATTGTGAATGATGATATTATGAAAGTCTTTGAAGAATTTAATTCCTTCTTGAAATTTGAGAAAATTTTTAATACCCCTTTCATTGCTATCATCCCTAAAAAGGCAGGTGCTGTAGAAATGAGGGATTTTCGTCCTATTAGCTTGATAAACGGGGTGAATAAGATCATCTCAAAAGTGATAGCTAGCGACCTAAGTGTGGTTATGGATAAGATTATAACGAAGTCTCAAAATGCATTCGTGAGAGGAAGACAAATTCTTGATTTGATCTTAATTGCTCATGAGTGTTTGGAAAGTACAAAAAAGATGGGCCAAACGGGAATTTTAGTCAAATTGGACATGAAAAAGGCTTTTGACCATGTTAATTGAGATTTTCTACTCTACTTGCTTGGGAGATTTGGTTTTAGGGAGAAGTGGTGCTTGTGGATAAGACATTGCATTTTGACAACCAGATTCTCTATATTGGTGAATGACTCTCTGGTTGGATTTTTTAACAGCTCCCATGGTTTGAGGCAAGGAGACCCTTTATCTCCTTTCCTATTTGTCTTAGTTATGGATGCCTTGAGTCATACGATTGAAGTGGCTGTGGAAGGAGGCTTTGTGTCAAGTTTCATGATGGGTGATGTTTCACAGGGCAGCATTATTGTTTCACATTTACTCTTCGCAGATGATACTATAATTTTCAATGATACCAACTAGAACCATCTTCGAGTTTTAAGAGCCTTATTGTTATGTTTTGAAGCTATCTCCGGACTTAGAATTAATTTAACTAAGCTTGAAATTGTTCTAGTGGGTATAGTCAGAAATATTTTAGATATGGCCAATATTTTGGGATGTAAGGTAGCTTCGTTACATATGAAATATCTTGGGTTACTTCTAGGTGCCCCTCACAAATTAGTTTCTATTTGGTATGTGGTGATTGAGAAGATTGAGAAGAGGTTAGCAGGTTGGATAAAGCTTTATTTGTCAAAAGGGGACAAAGTCACATTGATTAAAAGCACATTGTCTAATTTACCCACATATTTCCTTTTCATTCCTTTACCTGTTGGGGTAACTACAAGAATTGAGATGATTTTTTTGGAACTTCTTATGGGACGATAATGGAGAGGAAAGAAAATTTCATTTGGTGTGTTGGAACAAGGTTTGTATCCCGGTGCCATGTGAAGGATTAAGAGTGCGGAATTTAAAGCTTTTCAATAAAGCTCTTCTTGGAAAGTGGTTTTAAAGGTACAACAATGAGAGTAATGCATTATGAAGGCAGATTGTGGATGTTGAATATGGGAGGATGTGAGGGAATTGGTGTACTAATGAAGTAAAAGGGGTATATGGAGTGTGTTTGTGGAAAGTCCATTAAGTTGAGATGGGGGGATTTTTTCAAAAACATTAATTTCAAACTGGGGGACAAGACAAATATTTACAAATATTTATTTCTGACGTGATAATTTGTGCGGGGATTCAACTTTTAAATATGTTTATCCTAATCTTTTTAGGATTGCTAGAAATAAAGGGGTTGTAGTGGCTAACTCTTATCAGTTTTCTAATAATCTGTTGCATTGGAATGTAGAATTTACCAGAGATTTACAAGACTAGGAAGTGTGTGAAGCTACTGATTTTTTTGTAAAAGCATATGATACGAAGATCAATTAGAATAGGGAGGATAGACTACTATGAGTGCATGGTTATAATTCCAAATTCTCAGTGGGATCTTTCTACAAAGGTGTTAAATAGTTGTGTTGATAAAGTATACTCCTGTAAATGTATCTAGAGAGCAAGGGTACCTAGTAAGGTTGCATTTTTTTTTGCTGGTTAGTGTCTCTTGAGAAAATATTAACCTCGAATAATTTGAGGAAAAAAGGTTTATTTGTGATTGATTGGTTCTTTATATGTAAAGGATGCATTTGAGGTGGACTTTTTAGCTAGCTGACAAAGTTTAATGGGATGTAGAGGCAATGCAGCAGTGTGGATGATGATTCTCTTGTGTTTGTTTTGGTGCTTATGGTTAGAGAGAAATAAGAGGTGTTTCGAAGATTGCGAACGTTCTATGAGGAAATTTAGGGATTTTTTTCTTTAGCACTATAAGTTTTTGGGTAAAGAACCTTGTAAGGGATGAGAATATTTTTATTGTTTTGCCTTAGTTCTGTGTTGCTTTAGCTTGTATTTAGGTGTACTAACTTGTGTACTTGGGCTATACCTATTTACTTGGAATAAATTCTCTTATTATCTATCCAAATAAATAAATAAATACTAGAACACTCACAAAAGGTGTAGCTAGAAAGTTTAGCTTCATATGTGTGATGAATAATGCTCCAATTCTTTTAGGCATATCCTGTATTTTCCCTAGAATAATGGTTAACATGATTGACTATTGGCATCCCAAACCTGGTTTGTTAATGGATCATGCTATTGGCTGCCCATCAAAATCACATCTCCCTCCCAGCAAGCTTGCATGCGTGGACATTCAGAAGGAATAGGAGGAGATGTACACGATATTTAGTTGCATATGTTTTAACCACATGCCCTTCGTCTGCAACCCTTTTTTTTTAATGTGAAAGAGACAACTTGTAATTGTGATTAATATATCATCTAAAATAAAAAAATTCAGATGCAATTAAATTCAATTTTAAAAAAATTATTCTATTTTTAAATCGATGTATAAGATATACCTAGAATTTAAATTTTAAAATTTATTTTTTTAATAAAATTATGAGAAATAAGCATTTTATCATACGTACACTAAAGTGCACACAAATTTAAAAATAGGTTTTTTTAATTCTAAATGACTCAAATAAAATCTATTATTAAGGCTTAGTTTGGATTGAGAAATACTCTCAACTTATCTCATCTTATCGTTATAAATTTTATAAATACCCACATAAAATATAATAAACAATTTAACTTTTCAAATTCTAAAATAATAATAATATTAAAAAATAATATTCTAATAATATTTTATTTACAATTCTATTATAGATACCTGGCCTTGGGTACTTTTGGGGGAATCGGCTTGCCACGTCAGCCGATATATTTAAAAAAAAAACAACCAGACGAAAGGGGAAGGAAGGAAGAAAAATTTTAGATTTCAGGAGGGAAAACCAAAACAGAGGCGTCATCGTTGCCTTCAGATCTGGAAGAAGGAAGAGCTTTGCTTGGGTGTCTCTATGGTGTGGGTGTCTTCGTGGTAGATTTCTTCAACTACTATGACTTTGTTGATGGGACATTAGAGTATCGGAGAATGTTTACTTATACCACTACATGGTCATAAGTTCGGCTTGTTTTGCTTCGTTTCTGAGCGAACAAGTTTAGAGTGTGGATCTCCTCTTTCTACTATTCTTTTCATATATTGAAAGGTTAGAGTAGTAGGAAATGATCATCTATGTTGCTCACAAGCTCTGCCCACAACCCCCCAGCACCAGCATGGTTGATCTCTTGCAAAAGCATTTGAGATGATGATCATTTACCCTAGTCATAAATTTATACTATGCACATAAATCATCATACACATCCTAAAGGCTCACAAAAAAATATATGCTTATCTCATACTCAAGAAACACGTCCATTTTTAAATGAATTGGAAAAAGTTTCTTCAACTAAATTTGAAGGAAAATTCTATTCATATTATTTTAGGAGAATTAGATATGTTTAATATTTCAGTGATTTCACTTGTAATGCAATCACTTCTCTAAATAAAAGTATTACCCATTTCAAGTCAAACGAAGAGCTAATACCGAATGAAAATGGCTTGAATTGCCTAACAATATTAATCCATCTTCAAAAGGCAATGGAGGATTGCCTAAATATAAAAATTTGCGATGTTGCTCTATCCGTGGGTCGTCTGAAGGCAAGGGAGGATTGCTCATGGTTTGTGGGAAGCAGATTCAAATCTGCGATGTTGCTCTGTTTGCTATGTCTGTGATGAAGGGAAGAGGGGGAGAAAGCAAATACTTAGTGAGATGGTGTATATGAAATGCAGCATTTCAATTGTACACGTGGAGGGATGGGTATGCGGGGGTTCCTCCTGCCGGGTGCAAATAGACTTTTTATTTTATTTAAATTTCAACTTTCATCTCAATTTATCTTGTCTCAACTCACTATCCAAAGCTAACATAAGGGTTAGCTTCCCATCCTCATCTACATTGTGGCCCCTATCGACCATGTCATCAAACCAAACATATGTAATCTTCTGCGCGATTGCTCAAACAATCATTTCCTCCCCTTTCATTGGACAAAAACCTCCACAACATCACTGTTGAGAACCTCCCATTTATTGAATTAATAATTTTTTTCTCCAAACTTTATATATCCTAGCTCTCGAAGAACCATCGTTCTAGCTGACATACATTCCGATCGACCAATCTCTTCAATGGACTCTAAGTTGATCTCTTTCAGATATCTCTTCTTATTCCTCTTGGCCATACAAGCTTCATCTTCTTAGGCTCTACTTTCCTCACCGGATTTCAATCCTCCCTACCCAAAAGCCATATCTATAAGGCATAACAAACACATCCAAACGAAACACAATATCTTTATTCTTTTTATTTCTGAAGTTACTTATTTATCTAAATTTTTAAATATTCATAGGATTTGAAGGTTGTGAAGGAACTCGGGTTTCAAGCGGATGATTTCAAGGTTTATGGGTTCGATCTGAGGGATGCCCAGGTGGGACATTTCTTGGTGTACGAAATTGACGTTCAAGTCGACAAAAAGGTCCTCCCCTTCAAGCTTTTGGAGGACGTTAACCACTGGGAGTACGTGGATTTTCCAATCTTTAGGGTGGACGAGCCGGGCCGACTCGGTGGCGACGAGAAAGGGTTAATTGAAAGGCAGAAATCGAAACATAGGTTTCCGGTTCTCCCTCCATTTTAGTTGGCTAGACCCATGGAGCTCTGGCTTTAGGATGCCAAAGATATGTGCCTCTTGCTGCCGGTTTGTTAGTTTTCCTAGTTAATCTTTATTTTGTCAATTTGTTTTTTGACTGTATATAGATAACTCAACAATATGTTGGTATGAAAAAACCTTAAGATCAGCCACTGTTTGGCTGCATCCCATTGCACACCTTACGTGTCGATTAGGGCATTGCGTTTCCCTTTCTCAAACTCAGTTCACAATAGATGAAATTCTTTTCTTCCTCTCCCCCCCATGTCGCCCCCACCTTATTTTGTTCCTCCCTCCACTCAAAGCCGGCATGTAATTGTCACTACCCAACCTACGCGAAATCGAAATTTCCCTACCAAGCTCCTCCACGCATCTCATACACCATAGCTACTGCTCAACCACTTAGTTCTTCGTACTAGCAGTTGCCTCCATGTTCGGGAAGCAACCTAACCCACCTCGACATGTACCCAAACCTTCACCCAACACGACTTTCACCAAGTCACCGAAAACCATTACTAATGGCCCTCTATTTTAAGCCCCCGAAAATAGAGCAATTTTTTTTTTTTGCTCTGCACCTCCGCCACCAGCGACGCAAGTTGCCAGCCACTTGCCACCGTTCATTGTGCCTCGGCCGTGAGACGCTTCCCCGTGGACTTGCACCCACCACCATCATTGTAACTCCTAATCTCCACCGTACCAACCACCAAAAATTTAGAGAGAGAGTGTTTTATGTTTCTCCACCAAAACAAAGAAAAATACTCACGTTGCCACTAGTTGATTCGGCTCTAGACCCACGACGGAGCAATCGTGAATCACTAGTGTAACCAGAAGACGCCTGCGATACACCCTAGGCTCGCCGTTTCTCCTCATGGTAAACTCTCACTGATTGTGTTCCCCGATTTCTCTACCTCTCACGTCAAGGTACAAAAGAAGATGGGTGGGCGATGGGGAGGGAGGAGAGTTGGGCGACGGTGCTGCGCAGATGAAAGAACTTCGCTCGGTGTCGCTGAATAGAGAGACGGCGTCGTCGATGGTGGTGGATAAAGGAAGGACGCGACGCGAGTGAAGGAGGAGTTTTTTTGCATGAGAAAAATTTGAATTGGGGAAGAAAACAAAACTGCAAAACTAGTAAAACGTAGGTTTTTTATTTAAAAAAAAAAAAAAAAATCAGCCACGTAAAGTGTGCAATGTGTGCACCGCTATAGTGGCTGCTCCCTAGAAGAACTCGGTTGGTATTGGGTGCGTGAAGTTAAGAGATATTTGTGGAACTCAGTTCAATTATGAAATGTTGATCTTTGAATATTTCAATATCTATATGGCATTGAGGCATTCCGATGAATTGAGATAAATAATGCGGATGGGAAGAGGTGGTAGGAACATCTTAGGAGTTGTGAATAGGGGACTATTGTAAATCAAATACTTGATGTTGATAAAATATTGTTCAATGCACATTTTGATTTCTGCAAGACTGCAAGTGGATGTGGAAGGTTTGAATATTGTCGTTTGGCGTTCAGGAATTCCTACCTGTCAGGACCATCAAATATGGTTCTAACTTCGAGTGTTTGAATGGATTTATGAACTTTTATCCAATCCTGCATTTTCTAAAATTTCCTCTTCTATAATAGCCTTCACTTTTTCTGCGTTTTCTAGTAAAAATTTTTGTTTTTACATGTAAAAAAAGAATAGCCTTTCACATTCGCCTATCAAATAATGAAATTCTTTTTGGTTCACATTGTCATAATCTTATTGAGGGCTTTGAAGTTTGAACTGCACTGTATAGTTATATTATTCAAAATTATGGGAATGGTCGTCGGTCATGTAACATTCTAGGGAACTGTAATATCTTCAAATATATGGTAACTGCAAATGTCTATCTATTCAGATTAGGAGATAGGAGAAAAGAGTATAAAAGGGAAAACCTACTTGTGTATTCATAGAAAAATAACAGTGAGTCCATTTTAGGATCTGATAAGAAGTCTTGTGGCTTAATCTTTGGAAATGTAACATTGATCTTAATGTTGATTTATTTTGCAGCATGACGTGGATGCAGGTGACTTGAAGAAAGTGATCTTAGTAGATGGTGCAGTTATTACTGTCAAGGGTGCTAGAGCAGTTAGCCTCCGTCACCCCCTTGATCTCCCACTCCCTTTAAACTGAACCTAAATTGGCTTTGTCTATGGTCGTATAACCTTGGCCGAACGACTCCACCAGACTTGCCGCACTCAACATGCACCACTCATTTTCCTTTATATTGTTGGTCCTACCTCACTCACAAGCCCCACCTCCTCTTCGCACTCTTCTACTAACAGGCTCAAGCTGAAGTGCCTTGCTCCAGGGCTTGTGTGTTGAATAATGAAGAATAAATAGAAGCGGAATTTGGCAATATGGTGACACTCCCGTAAGGGTATTTGTCCCACAAGTTGGTTATGAATAAAGGGAATTGAGTGCCTTTATTTGTGCACCAATGGCTCCTATTTATAGGCCAACATGCACCGGTTGGTAAAAGGGTACAATCATTGGTAAACCAATAGTAACCCAAAAGTCACAACTTTAAGAAATGATACAACATTTTGACTAAATCAAAAGGTTATATCTCTTGACACTTCATTAAACATCACTCCTCATGGGAACCATCACCATGTTAGAGTGTGTCATTCCAAGGGGTATATCGTTTGGTAATCACACCCCTTAGAATAACATTGTGGAGTTATCCTCACCATCAAAGGCCCTTTCCACTATTGATCTTTAAGAAAAAGCCACCACCCTTCTCACTCCAAGTCATATCAGCACCATGTGGCCTCTTGCTTCTATCAATGGCTCAAACTCAAATTTGCTTGGTTTTGAGGCACTGCTCACTTCTGTGCTGGGTCCTAAGGCCAACAAGAAAGGTTCCTTTAGGCTGTTGAAGGCAGATGTGTCAGCTCAGACATTCCTAAAGATAGGTTTTGGGGTTGAGAAGAAGTTGAAAGGAGGAGATGTGTTTGATTTTTGTGGATTTTCTTGAGGGGAGAACGAAGCCAGAGATGGTGAGAATGCATTTTGAGGTGCTGGCAAAGGTCTATGGTGAGAAGGTTGTACCAGAGAAAATCACACAAGTTAATCTTGTTCTTGTAGAGGATACTATTGCAACAAATATGGTTGTGGGGAATGTGATGATGTCATAGACCCCTATTGTTCACCCTCCCTCCGATCCTTTCACCTTGTAAATGAATGGAGGATTTTAATTTTGACTGAGTTATAGGAACAACGTGTAAAGTTGTAAGCCTATTTTTTGTTGAGCTTTCTTTCCCCATTAATGTAATGAGTAGAAGAGGCCCAAACACTGTAAATATTTTTGCAATAAAGTACTATTCATTTGCCTTATGATGGTATGACTTTTCCAAATTTCCTTCGTGAGGTTATGTTGAGCAATCCAATTTCCTTTCTTTGCAAAATGGTTGGGCTGCAAATGAATCGAGTCGAATTGAATTCGAACAAGAATATTCGAGCTCAATTAACATGTTTACTCGCTCGAACTCGAATAAAATTTGAATATCTTTGTTCGAACTTGGTGCGTTAACCATTAATGTTGTTCGAATTCAACTCGAGCTCGACTAAAAATAAAAATAAAAACAACTCAAACTCGAGTAGCTCGATCTCGAAATCTATTTTTTATTTTGAAAATTTTGAATCGTATCTTTTGACTAATAAAAAGTTTTTAATTTTACAAAAAATACTCAAACCATTTAACTATTCAACCAAATAATTTTGATTAAAAATTCTTATGGTATAACTTTTTTCATAAAAATAACTTATAGTTTTAAATTAAAAGAATAATACACAAGATAAATGTAATAAACTAAACTATTTAATACATATAGAAAATATAATACATCAATAGTTGTAGTTGTATGATATATTATTATACAAATTATCCTATACATATTTTGGGAACATAACATATATATTAAATAAGGTAAACTGTAAATAAATTAATAATATATAATTAAGTATATAAAATATAACTAACATGTAATATATATATATATAACACATACGTATATAAAAGATATTACGAGTTTCAAAACAAGCTCAAACGAGTCAAGTCGAACTTATACGAGTTTTGTTCACGAGTTTAAATTGAGTCAAGTCGAGTTTATACAAATTTTGTTTGTTTAATATTCGAACTTATATTAGTGTTTACGAACATCTCATTTATTAAATGAACCGAATTCGAACAGAGTATACATATACATGAGCTAAATTCGAACGGTTCTCGAGCTGTTCTTTTCATTTGCAGCCCTACAAAATGGTAATTTAGGTATAAGGTGATGACTTTGACAACTAGGTGTACATATAACAATGTTTCTATTTCTTCCATTCCTCGGTCGGCGCTCACAATATATATAGCACGTTCTGAATAGAAGAAGTTGAGACGTTAGAACCTTCATGAATGATCGAAATACTGGACACTGATTAATGGGATGGCTTTGGGACATACTTTAGCATCTGAACCACCGCCACATCTCATGTCTTCCCTCCTCGACCGACATGTAGAAAACGGTGGACAAAGCTTAGTGAGCATTGAATTGACCTTGGATTTTTTAACTCAAATTGAATCGCAGACACCCACATGCTTTATTTCCTGTAATTTCTCGGGCATTTTTCTCTCAGAATATTGGAGCATTGGCCCACAAATTAGGTCCAGCTTTGACTCTGAATGTTTTAGACGAAGTGCAGTGCATCTGCAGGGAAGTCCAAGGTTTTTCCTTTTTGTTCTGCGTTTTCTCCTGGGCTGGTTAGAAGTGCCAATCACCCCATGTCCTGCCTACATCTTCTATTTTCATTTTGCTGAGAAAAAAAAAAAGCTTTTAATTCCCATGCAAACAGAAAATCAAAATCGATTTCTTTTTCTCAACTTCCAGAAAAAGTACGCAACTTTCTCTTTTTAATAGATATTTTACATCAACCAATTAAAAAAAGAAAATAATAATAATGGTGACGACGACGTATAATAAATATTCCAGGAATAACACACCCGTGTCTAATCATAAATTGAACTGCCTAATATCTATTATAACAAAAAATAAATGTTGCGTCAACTATGCACCTTATTTCATCTAGAGTGACATTACACTCACCGAAAAAATGCTTTGGAGAAGTATCCTGAATAGTGTATTTTATTTATTATTTTATTTATCATATATTTTTTAATCATCATTAACATTTTAAAAAAATAAAAAATTCACAACATCATTAAAAAATATTTCTTTAATCACTAAATAAAAATATATATATATATTTACGGACACACTTTCGGAATAATTTCGGTGAATTTAACATTTCTGTTTCATCTAAGTTGGTGGCATCTGAGTAGGATGCATGCGTTTCATTCCCTGGCAGAGATCAATTCCATTATTTTAATGTTTTATTTTTATTTTTTTGCATTCATGTACTTTTTCTTACGATCCTCACACTATATTTCCAACACAGAGTATTAGTATATTACTTTATTTAAAGAGATCTGTTCCGATTTGCCTAGCTACCCCTAAAACTCCATCCAATAAGATCGCAATCATATCTGCCTATCACCACCTTCCTGGCAAAATCCCTAATGATTGTGATTTTCTTGTTTATATACTCATGTATATAGTCAAAGCTATTATATTATATTCGATTGGCATCCAAGCAAAGGTAATATCAATCATCACATGATTTGGTCTATGGTTTATTTGTTGTCATAGTATTACTAGAATATAAAGAGTTTTTATAAAAATAAATTTATAAACTGACGTAATTTTATGTGATATATTAGATTTATTTTATAATAAAAATAATTTTATAATTTAAGATATCATATTAAATCATGTCAATTTATAAATATTTTATAATCTGAAGTTGGTCCAAGATGAGACTTATAACATAACTAATCACCCATGCATGCATAATATTTCAACCTCCAAATTTTAATTATTTAATATATGCATGCACCAATTAAGACAAGCTTCCCCACACGAGGCTTTTTACTTTTATATTATATATGTCTATATATATATATTATATCTTCATGCGTGTGTCACTATAAAAAAATATATATTTATTAAGAATTATTTGTGAGGCTTATTTTAACAATAAATAATAATCAATTTTACAAAAAGTAACTACAAATAAACAATTTTTGTTAACTCTACTTTTTTTTTTTTCTTGTCGACATCTAGTTATCTCTTATGATGTTTTGCCGGGGAACCCACCAAAACCAAATTATTGGAAGTAGTTCATTTCCACGTACTTACAAGGCTTGTTACACGTGGCAGCTACAGAAAACTTGGTCAACCTTGGTGGCTTGGCCGTCCTCTATGCAAGACGACATTCCATCCGCGTGCAGCATGCTCGTCGCTAATATAATCCGTAAACTTTCAGTCTTGTCCTTTTGTAAAAATGTCAGAAATTATGTCTCTCTTGTATTCACACGAAATTTTGAGATCCGTCTTATGGTGGGAGCAAATTAATCTATTTATCAAATATGCAAACAAAACGGTCCACACTATTCTTCATGTCAACAAGTCGACAATATTTAATTAATCAGAAGAAATAAATTTAATTATTCATATTAGATAATTAATATATTTATCTTTTGGTTGATGGAGAAATTAGCACGAAAAGAACTTCATATGGCCGGAGCAAGTTCATGAATTTTACCTTCATAATTACTTAAAAAAGGTCCCACCCGCCCCATACTGGAAGACAATACTACCAATTCTGCTGGCGTTCCAAAGCTGTTCTCTCGCAGCTGATGATCTTCACAGGTGAGATGACTTTATAATCCCACTTGACTTTAATTTTGAAGCCGCCCTCGTGCTAATCAAGTCTCCCAAGTCTTAGATTTCCACGTACATCTTACTGCAACACTGGCCAAGGCCCAAGACCAAGGCCAGAACCAGAACAAAAATCACCTCCACCACTACTCCTGGTTAGACTTCACCGGCATGTCGGCCAACCCATTCTTGCGGCAGCGGCTGCCTCCGGTACTTGTCTTTCTATTCTTTTTCAGCCTGATTTCTTTCTCCAAATCCGACGAGCTTCAGCCGCTTCTCAACTTCAAGTCGGCCCTCCAAGATTCAAATACCAATGTTTTCAGCTCCTGGACACAAGGTAACTCCGTGTGCAAGTTCACCGGGATTGTATGCAACTCCAATGGACTTGTCAAAGAAATCAATCTCCCCAAACAAAATTTACGTGGAATTCTTCCATTTGATTCGATATGCATGCTTGGGTCTCTAGAAAAGCTCTCCCTCGGGTCGAATTTTTTGTATGGCACCATCACTCGGGACTTGGAAAATTGTACTAGTTTGCAACACCTTGACATGGGCGACAATTCATTTTCTGGAGAAGTTCCTGACTTGTCTTCCTTAGGGCGATTGAATTTCTTGAGTTTAAACAACAGCGGGTTTTCTGGGTCGTTTCCATGGAGATCATTGGAAAATCTTACCAGTCTCACTTTCTTAAGCCTGGGTGACAACTTCTTTCAAACAAGTACTTTCCCTGTGGAGGTCTTGAAGCTTGAGAATTTGTACTGGCTTTACCTCTCAAACTGCAGCCTCGTAGGACGGATTCCAGAGGGTCTCGGAAACCTTACTCGGCTCATAAATCTTGAGCTTTCCTGTAACCAATTGTCTGGTGAAATCCCGGCCGATATAGGAAGGCTCAAGAATCTTTGGCAACTTGAGCTTTACACTAATTTCTTGACCGGAGAACTGCCGGCGGGATTTGGAAATCTTACGAGTCTAGAGAATTTTGATGCGAGCCGTAACAAGCTCCAAGGCGATATTTCTGAGGTGAGATTCTTGACAAAGCTTGCTTCTTTACAGCTCTTTGAGAACCAGTTCGCAGGGGAGGTTCCTGAAGAGCTTGGGGAGCTCAGGAACCTCGTGAAGTTGTCGCTCTACGGGAACAAGTTCACTGGTACCCTTCCTGAAAAGCTCGGCTCGTGGGCGGATTTCGATTACATTGATGTCTCGGAGAATTTTTTTAGCGGTCCTATACCTCCAGACATGTGCCGGAATGGTAAAATGGATAAACTGCTTTTGGGAGAGAATAGGTTCACTGGTGGAATCCCAGAAAACTATGCGAATTGCTCGTCGCTGACTCGGATACGAGTGACTAACAATTCTCTTTCGGGTGTTATTCCCGCTGGGATATGGGGCTTGCCCAACTTAGCCTTGCTTGATCTCTCTATCAATCATTTCGAAGGTCCGGTGGCATCCAATATTGTTAAGGCAAAATCTCTAGCACAGTTATTTCTATATAACAACCGCTTCTCCGGTGAATTGCCGGTGACAATTTCCGACGCTTCATCTTTAGTCTCAATACAGTTGAGTTCGAATCAATTTTCTGGTCAAATCCCAGCAACAATTGGTGGATTGAAGAATCTAAACAGTCTTCATCTAGATGGAAACATGTTTACCGGCGTTATACCGGATTCATTAGGCTCATGTGTTTCCCTCACCGACATAAACCTCTCCGACAATTCACTTTCAGGCAACATTCCTGCAGATCTTGGATATTTGCCTACTCTCAACTTCTTGGACTTGTCCAATAACAATCTTTCAGGAGAAATTCCCAACAGTTTGTCATCACTGAGACTAAGCCTTCTGAATCTGTCAAACAACCAGTTGATCGGTCAAATACCTGAGGCTCTTTCGATCCAACCCTTCAGTGACAGCTTCGATGGAAATCCAGGCTTATGCAGTCCAAATTTCAAGCATTTCCAGCCATGTTCATCAGGTTCTAGAACAACAAAACACCTCCGGACGCTGATTTTCTGTTTTATTGCTGGGGCTTTGATTTTGCTTGTTTCGCTGGCATACTTCCTTTGCGTTAAGCTAAGACATAATAACCTCGATGGTCCATTGAAGCCTAATTCTTGGGATATGAAGCCCTATCGAGTGCTAAGCTTCAAAGAGAATGAGATCATTAATGCCATAACAAGTGATAATCTGATTGGAAAAGGAGGATCGGGGAATGTGTACAAGGTTATATTAGCCGATGGTAAAGAACTTGCTGTAAAGCACATTTGGATATCTGATTCGGGTGACCGGAAAAACTGCCAGAGCAGCTCGGCTATGCTAACAAAAAGGAATTTCCGGTCAGCAGAGTATGAAGCCGAGGTGGCCACATTGAGCTCAGTGAGGCATGTGAATGTGGTGAAACTCTACTGTAGCATCACAAGTGAGGATAGCAATCTGCTGGTTTACGAGTATTTACCAAATGGGAGCTTGTGGGATTGTCTGCATACATGCAAGAAGATGGAGGTGGGATGGAAGGTCCGGTATGAGATTGCACTAGGGGCTGCTAGGGGATTGGAGTATCTGCACCATGGGTGTGGTAGATCGGTGATTCATCGTGATGTGAAATCCAGTAATATCTTGCTAGATGGAAATTGGAAGCCAAGGATAGCTGATTTCGGGTTAGCTAAGATAGTGCAGGCTGGTGGAGGAGATTGGACTCATGTTGTTGCTGGGACACTTGGATACATGGCTCCAGGTAAGTTTATTTCTTCTCTTTGTCAGATTATGATTAGTAGGATTGGAAATTGCCAAAAACACAGTAGTTCTAGGCTTATAGCATTGATTGAATTGCTGATTTTTCATATGGTAATTGACTGTCTTCCTTTTTATTTATTTTGGTGGTGAAGAATATGGATACACATACAAGGTAACTGAGAAGAGTGATGTCTACAGCTTTGGGGTAGTCCTTATGGAGCTTGTCACAGGAAAGAGGCCGATTGAGCCAGAGTTTGGAGAGAACGGGGACATAGTCGGCTGGATATGCAGCAAAATGCATAGCAAAGAGAGTCTGCTTGACTCGGTGGACTCAACCATCTCAGAGCCGGCTCTAAAGGAAGATGCAAGCAAGGTGTTGAGAATAGCAATCCACTGTACGGCAAAACTTCCAAGTCTAAGACCCTCCATGAGGTTGGTAGTTCAGATGCTAGAAGAGGCTGAGCCATCTGGTCTTACCAATATTGTTGTCGATAAAGAATGCCAAGATGATTCAAATGAGAGAGTGAAGAATACTGGCAGTATCCGAGCCCTTGAAACTCAAATTGATTTTCCCTAGAACGAAAAGCTGGGCTTTGGAGCAGTGATAGCAATTAAGAAGGGATTGTATTGTTTTGATCTCTGCTCGTAAGAGAGACACAGAGACTTTAGAGGGTGTTGTACAAGAAATAATCATCCTCACATCAATCAAGTCGTATAATCAATGCTGCTTTCTACTTCTACTTGATTAGCAATGCTCAAAAATCGTTCAATTCCTAATGATAGAAGAAAATCCAATTTACTTCTCAGTTCCATTTGAACTTTTATTATATGATCTGTCATCAAATCCAACACACCTCTTTGTTTTTGTTTTATTTTTTGACCAATACATTTCTAATGTTGTGACCAATAGTTTCCTATAAGTTATTGATACAGAATTAATAAAAAATTAATTGGAAAAATAAATACGTTAGAAAATAAAGCATTAATCACGAAACGGATATGATGGGTAGATACATATCATTGTCGCAATTAACGTTACGGATAAAGACAAGAGAATAATCCATAATAAATTAAAATAGCTTAAAATCGCTAAAAAAAAAAAGGAAAAAAGAAAAGAAAAGAATGCAATATTCTGCAACAGAAGAAGGGCAGGGGTAGGCCATAATAATATTCCTAATAATCATAGATCATGAACGACAACGTCGTCAACAATGAAGTTGGGGTTTTGTACCAACACTACCATTATTCGCTCCTTACCTATTGCAATTTCAGCCATTATTCCCCACTCCACTCCACTTCCCAATCCGTCGTTCTCCGAGAATTTCACCACCTCAGGTAGCTCTCTCTATCTCTCTCTCTGCGAATGTTTGTGTTTAAATTATTGTTTACAGGTTTATTATTTGTGTCTTCTTGTTGTTCAGTTGTTTGATTATTCTGCTGAGATTTTATCGGATAAGAATTTTTTTTTTTTTTGATAGTCCGATAAGAATGTTTTTGATTACTAGAAATTTGGTTTTGATAAGTTGTTTTAACTAGGAATTCCTGCAACAGTTTTATTTCATTTTGCTCAATTTCTACTAATTTCTGTTATTAATTAATCTGTACCGTTCTGTTAGGATCCCGGGCTAAGACCATCACAAAAATTTCTATAAATGCGTTGCGTGTGTGTTTGCGTTCGTGTCCCAACACTCGCTCACCTGCACGCACATACACATACATGTCTTTACGTATGTATTTATAGCCACAGCGGTTTTGAATTTGTGTTCATATGGGTTTACTGACGTCGCTACAGTACATTTACGTTGTGCCGGAAGAAAGAATTTAGCGCTGCGTGTGCAGAATCTGGGATACAAGGGTGAGCAACAACCAGTTGATTTGATGGATTCTGAAAAGGAAGTTGTGGAATTAAACAGGAACCTTTATCAAAATATCGAGCCATATTGTACCGGTTTTTTGAAGGTTTCAGACATTCACACAATCTATTGGGAGCAGTCCGGAAACCCAAATGGGCATGTGAGTTTCAATTGCCAATATGGGGATATCTCTTATTTAGACTTTTACAAGCTAGAAAACAATCGGTTTATAGATATCAGGTACTATATACATCCATATCCTTTTTTTTTTTTTTTTAAAAAGCATGTATTTGAAGATGATTATTAAAAATGAAAAGCAGGCTAGTACATGAGGTATTGTCTCAAAGAGCTTCAATGTCTATGAAATTTCTCTACATTTTATGATTTTTCTTTCTATTTTTAACTTTGACTTATAAAACATAAAAAAAAAAAAGGAGAGAGAAAGGAATTGGGCTAATCACTCTTGAATCCTTGCAGCCAGTCGTCTTTCTTCATGGAGGCCCAGGAGGAGGCACCGCACCGAGTAATCGAAGATTCTTTGATCCTGTTTTTTACCGGATCATTCTCTTTGATCAGGTTAGTCTGTTAATGTCTATGATAAATTATTTTTTCATTGCATTTGAAGTTGCTTTATGACCAGGAAATATCATTTCTTTCAGCGAGGTGCAGGGAAAAGTACACCCCATGCGTGCTTGGTAGAAAACACAACATGGGACCTCATTGATGATATTGAAAAGCTAAGGGAACACTTGGAAATTCCAGAATGGCAGGTAAATACTTCACATTTGGTCTTTACCCTAAAACAAATTCTGTAATGCTTAGTGGATGTAACTAATGGGTTACTTTCTTTTCTGTAATTATGCAGGTGTTTGGAGGGTCATGGGGAAGTACACTTGCTCTTGCATACAGCCAATCACACCCTGACAAGGTGTGTAACTTTATCTCTTTGAACAATATATCCTATTTTGTAAAATTTTTTTTTTGTATCATCACTGTGATTACTTTATAGGTCACTGGCATGGTCCTCAGAGGGATCTTTCTTTTGCGAAAGAAAGAGATAGATTGGTTTTATGAGGGTGGTGCTGCTGCCATATACCCTGATGGTATGTTCCGTACAATTTTTTTGCTGGTTTAATAAATCATTTACTCTGTATGTGTGACATGAACTATATGGCCTTTCAGATTGATGCCAGAAAGTATTTAAAAGCTTTAGGTCTCAATTACTCTTATTCAAAATTAAGAATGCCATTAACAAATCTATAAAAGTGCTTCCATAAATTGGAATAAAACCCATCAATCTCTCTAATCATAGTTTCGCTTTTGTTTGATCATCCTTTTAAACATTCCAAGGTTTGGTATTTGCTAGTGGCTGAGTGCTTGTGTATTTCCTCTTGGTGTACAGCTTGGGAGCCATTTAGGGATGTTATACCTGAAAAGGAGAGGGGAAGCTTCATTGATGCCTACTATAAGAGATTAAACTCTTACGATATGGAAACACAAGTAAGAGTTGTCTTTAGCTTTTGTATATGTGCTACACGACCTCTGCGGGATTATCAGAAGCTTCTAATTCTGCTATTGCATCTAAATGAATACCACTCCTTGACAAATCATTCCAACGAAAAATGTTTTCAACCTGAAGCTCCTTGTGATGTGGCCTTGGGAACAATATAAGCATGGTCTACATTAGACAGTACATCTAGGCCTCACATATAAAAGCTCTCAATTCCATCGAAAGTGAGAAATTAAGCCAATTGATCATGTTGACAAAAGTACTTGAAGGCCCCCTTGGTTTTGTGGAATATATACATAAAGAAAGATTTAGCTCGGTTTGGATACAAGAAGTGTTTCATCTCATCTCATTTCATCATTACTACTTTCCTAAATTTTCACAAAATATAATAAACAATTCAACATTTTTAAATCCCAAAACACTAATAATATTATAAAATAATATTCTAATAATATTTTATTTAACTTTCATCTCATCTCAACTCACTATCCAAATGGCACCTAAGGTTTCTGTTAATGATGTTAGATGAAACATGTTATTCTAACATCTTCAAAACTCTTCCTCATTCAAATATGTGAAATAATTATTTAGTCACCCGATTTATCAAAAATTATATTGTTAATAGCCCAAACTGTTCCTGGTTAAGTCTTCCAATGTCTAAATGCTGCCTAAGTGGCCGTGTTTCTTTTTGAGAAAAAATGAACTCCTGTGCATTATCCTTTTGACTTGATTGCTTGTGATTCTCTATTGGCTGTTATATTGAAGAGATTATTACTGTTTTATTAGCTCTATCCAAATCTCTTAGTATGCAGCTGCAAGAGCTTGGACGAAATGGGAAATGATGACAGCCCATCTTCTCCCTAATGAAGAGAACATCAAGAGAGGTGATGATGATAAGTTTTCACTGGTAAGTTGATTCATATGAGTGTCATGATTTTTTCTTGTCATGATCCTTAAGCAGCCTGTTCTAGTAAAACTCCCTTTTCCTTTACCATAGCCACTGTATAGGTCAAAATTTGGTACTTCAAAGAATCAAAAGTTATGAATTTCCGTTGGAAGATGAAAATCGTAAAACATTTGGTATTGTAAAAGTTGAGAAACAGCTTGATTGATGATGCTCAAGCTTGGTGAATAAAAAACTGCAGCTCTATGGAATAGCTTTACAGGAAAAGTTCCATGCTGAAATGATTTTATTCTTAAGCTTGGTGAAACTATGGCAGCAATCATTCTATTTTTCTTTATGTTTTTTTTTTATCAGTAAAAGATAGATATTATATATATGAATGAAATAGGCAAAGCCCTTGTACACAGGTAGTATACCTAAGCACACCTAATTACATTCTAAAAGCGATAAATTAAAGACAAAAATTCCTGAACATTATCCCCATGTAATACAATAGTGGAAAACCAAGACATTAGAGTGTGGAGAAAAAAATTCTTCAGCTCAGTCATTGTGCGCTCCTTATCTTCAAAACAACGAGCATTCCTTTCCGTCCAAATGCACCACATAATACCCAACGGGATCATCTTCCACACTGCTGCCACTTGATGCCAACCTTGCATCTTTGACCAACAACCCAACAATTCCACCACCTTCCTAGGCATAACTGTTAGACCCCCACGTAAAGTCGCCTCCAAAGTTGCCGCACATGTCCTAGCCATGTCGGGGACATGCCCCTTGATCATACCACGAGCATGCCTTGGCCCGTGTCTTGTCACACACGGGGCGCCCAGCATGCCCATGGTCCGGCCACATGCATGCCTTGGCTCGTGCCTTGACACGTGCCTTGACACGCACGGGGCGCCCAGCATGCAGGCCATGCTGATTAGACTCCCACATAAAATCACACACAGATCGCTCAAGCGGGGTGTCGAGCGAGTGTCGAGCGGAGCTCTCGGGTTGAATTCGCTCGAGCGGGGTGTCGAGCGAGTGTCGAGCGGAGCTCTCGGGTTGAATTCGCTCGAGCGGGTGTCGAGCGAGTGTCGAGCGGAGCTCTCGGGTTGAATTCGCTCGAGTGGAGTCGAGCGGAAGGTCGAGCGAACAATGGCTCGAGCGGACTGTCGAGCGAAGTTCGAGCAGATCTCTCTGTATGTTTTCGCTCGAGCGAAGTCGAGCGGAGGGTCGAGCGAACCTTGGCTCGAGCCAAGGTCGAGCCACAGTCAAGCCAACCCTCAAAAAGGGTATTTTCAGCATGAGAACAAGCCCAAATTCGACCCCATGCACCACCTTAGCCATGTGGTCCATACCACTATCCTTATTTATGTTATTTTAATTATTTATTCCTTTTATTTCTTTTATTGCAAAGGGACCTTTTGGGGGTTTCCAAGTTGTAACCTTATAAATAGGACCCTTAGTCATTGCTTTGACATTTTTTGACAATAGCCTTTGTGGACTAAGTTGTTCTTGAGATCACCTTCGGTGCATAGCACTTGGGCTCTTTGGGGTGCAATTCGTGAATCCCTAAGGAGAGGATCACACTTTGCAATTCGTGAATAAGTGTGATCCATTCTATCTATCTTATGAGTATTTTCCTTTCACTCTCTTGTTCTCCATTTAATTCTTATTGATCTTGTTAGTTTAAGTTCTTGTTCATACATTGTTCATCCATGTTCTTGTGAGTTTCGGCCCACAAGTATTTCCCAACATCCATTTGATCCTTCTACCTAGCATAATTTGACCACCACTTGTTTGCCCTACCTTCCATAAATAAACCAAATCCCAAAATACCCTTCTTACCATCCATTCCCTCCATAACCGAAATCCCTACTTCCCATACTAGTCCAAATTCAAATTTGGCTATCCAAGCCTTATTTGAATTAGTCTAGCTGCCCACTCCCCTTTCCATATTAGAGTTTCCATATTGGAAACCCTAGTTGACTCACTCAAACCCCCTTGGCCAGCCAACAACCTAATCCTAGTCAAATCCCAAGTTTTTAGGAAATTTTCCTAAAAACTCTCACTTGCCCATTTGACCAAGCTTTGGCCGCCCATCACCCTTGCCTATCTCCAAACCCTAATTCATCTTACCACACAAACCCTAGCCGCCCATCATCACTCATCCAAACTCTAAACCCTAATGCAAGTGGCGCCAACCCTAGCTCACCCTAGTGCCGTGCACCACTCCCCATTGTGATCTCACACTTAGCCACTTTTCACACTTCCCATACACTTCCCATTAGCCTAAACACTAACCTCACCATACCCAAAGTGCCACCATAGCCAACCTTGAGCGTGAACCAAGCAAGTGAAGGACTTGGAGACGGTCAACCAAAGGAGCCTATTGCCGAAGAAAACTTAGTGTTTAGGGACTTGACCGGGGTCCCTAACATTAATAACCCAAGCAACGTCAACCCGTCGAAAGATTTCGTCCCACAACACCCTTGTTACCTCATAGTGTAATAAGAGATGGTCCACAGATTCTCCGCTCTTCTTGCACATGTAACACCAATCCATTACTACACATCCTCTCTTCCTCAAGTTATCCGTGGTCAATATCTTCCCAAGAGCAGCGCTCCAAACAAAAAAAGTTACTTTAGAAGGCACACGAGATCTCCATATATTCTTCCAAGGGAATGGCGTAGTATCACTCTGTGTAGCCAAGATGCTATAATACGCCTTAACTGTACATTTCTTGTGGTCATTGGACCTCCACTTCAAACTATCTTGCCGTGCCATAGCAACCTCCGTAGAATATAGTAAAGTGTAAAATTCTGAGACAATAGGTAATTCCCAATCATGAAAATCCCTATTAAAAAGAATGTTCCACTGTTGGACACCATGAGAAAATAGACGCACATCCGCAACTGAAACCTCCTTATTTACTGCAATACGGTATAAGGCCGGAAATGTTCTTTCTAATGGATGCTCTCCACACCACAAGTCTCTCCAAAAATTGATTCGAATACCCTCACCAACTACAAAACGAATTCGATTTGCAAAGCATGGCCAACCCTTCCTTATGTACTTCCATAAACCTACCCCATACCCCCCCTCTCACTTCCTTAGAGCACCAACCACCCCAAGCAGTACCATATCTAGCGTTGATAATATCCTTCCACAATGATCCCCCCTCCGAATGATATCTCCAGAGCCATTTTCCCAGTAACGCTTTATTAAAAGTTCTCAAGTTACACACTCCCAATCCCCCATTCACTATTGAGACACATACAGACTTCCATCTAACCAAGTGGAATTTCTTCTCCTCCCCCATACCTCCCCATAAGAATGCTCTAAAGAGTTTCTCTATTCTGTTCACAACCCCAACAGGCATAGGAAACAAGGATAAAAAGTAAGTGGGAAGGTTTGTGAGAGTACTCTTGATAAGAGTGAGGCGACCTCCTTTCGATAAATATGTCCGTTTCCAGCCAGCCAATCTCTTCTCTATATTCTCCACTACCCCATCCCATATAGCTCTATTCTTGAAAGTTGCTCCTAATGGAAGACCCAGATATTTCATTGGAAAAGAGGACACCTTACAATCCAGAAGTCTAGCTAGACTGAGTATATTAGAAACTGCACCCACGGGAACCATTTCAGACTTACCCAGATTCACCTTTAGCCCTGACACTGCTTCAAAGCAAAGTAACAGTGCTCGTAAAGTTTGGATCTGGCTACTATTCGCTTCACAAAAAACTAACGTATCATCTGCAAAAAGAAGATGTGAAATGGTAATATTGCCACCTGAACGATCACCCACTTGAAAGGCCGATAAGAAACCTCCCCCAACCGTAGCTTGCACCATCCTACTTAAAGCCTCCATAACTATCACAAATAGGAGAGGGGATAAAGGATCTCCCCGTCGCAATCCCCGCGAACTATCAAAGAAACCAACAGGTGTGCCATTAACCAACACTGAGTACCGGGCGGTTGAGATACAATGGCGCACCCATGCAATCCACCTAACCCCAAAACCACATCTCTCAAGCAAGTATAAGAGAAAATCCCAATTCACATGATCATATGCCTTCTCCATATCAAGCTTGCACAGAACACCTGAACCTCCCTCCCGTAATCTATAGTCCAAGCACTCGTTTGCAATGAGTACTGAATCAAGGATTTGTCTTCCACTAATAAAAGCATTTTGAGACTTGGAAATAATATGTTCCAACACCGGGCTAAGTCTGTTAGCAAGAACCTTCGAGATAATCTTATACACGCTACTAACCAGACTTATAGGCCTAAAGTCTTCAATAGTCAAAGCCCCGTGTTTCTTGGGAATGAGAGCAATAAAAGTCGCATTAAGAGATTTTTCAAACTTTTGAAAAGAGTGAAATTCACTGAACACTTGCATAACTTCATCTTTCACAATTTCCCAACAAGTTTGAAAGAAACCCATTGAAAAGCCATCCGGCCCCGGCGCTTTATCCTTAGCCATGTCAGATATCACCTTGTAAACCTCTTCTTCAAGGAAAGGTCTCTCCAAGTCACTCACGCTCTGTGGGTTAATTGCCTCAAAATGCAAGGCATCAAGCTTCGGCCTCCAAAGAACTGGTTCTGAGGTGAGGGATTTGTAGTACTGTACTATATGGTTTTCTAGTTCAGAAGGAGAGGATAGCACCTGAGAATCTGAATGAAGAGACTCTATCGCATTGTTACGTCAATGTGAATTAGCCACTTTGTGAAAGAACTTCGTACACCTATCACCTTCTTTCAACCAAAGGGCTCTAGATTTTTGACGCCATGAAGTCTCTTCTGCCAACAAAACTCTCTCCAAGTTTGCCATAACCGTGCCCTTCCTCAATAACACCTCCTCCGAGTTATCTCCCAGTGATTCTTTAACCTCTAGATCTTGCAATTCCTCCAATAATGTAATCTTCTGATTCTCAATATGACCAAAAACCTCCAAATTCCACTTCTTCAAATCTTGTTTTAGTGCCTTCAACTTGTTTGCAAGAATGAAACTTGGAGTACCACTAAACTGATATGCCGACCACCACATACTCACCATCTCTACAAACCCATCTGCTTTGAGCCACATGTTTTCAAACTTGAAATACCGGCGTCCCCTCTGGATACCCCCACAATCCAAAAGAATAGGGAAATGATCAGAACTGACTCGGGCTAACCGTTTCTGACTTACTTCCGGATATTTAGCTTCCCAAGACGGAGATACAAGGAATCTATCTAGTCTCGACCAAACCCGCCCATTTGACCAAGTATACTCGCCCCCTACCAGAGGGAGATCCATGAGATCCAGATCAAAGATGAACTCATTGAATTCTTCCATGGCTAAAGAATGTCGACACTGCCTTGATCTTTCACTAGGAAAGCGAATAGTGTTAAAATCACCCCCCATACACCACGGCACATCCCACAAGGAATATAGGCCTGCCAACTCCTCCCACAACCTTCTTCTATCCCTATCCACATTAGGACCATAGGAACCTGCAAATGCCCATTCCCATCCATCAACCACATTTTTGAATAGGGTCGCAGCCGAGAACTCTCCAATGCACTCCTCAATCAACTCAACCACTCTCTTATCCCACATAAGTAACACACCACCTGAGGCTCCCAAAGAGGCCAAATAAGTCCAACCCACATACGAACACCCCCATATACTTCGCACCATTTTTCTATCAATGTAACTCAACTTTGTTTCTTGTAGACATATCACCTCCCCCTTCCACAACCGCAATAAAGATTTAATACGGAGGCGTTTATTGCGGTCATTGAGCCCCCGTACATTCCACGATAAGATCTTAGGCTTCATAAAGAACAATATTGCCCCTCCCTCTCGATCTATCCCTTCCGCCACTCCCTTCTTTTGTATCATAATTGATGGAGCAAGTTAATTTTCTAAGTTCCCTTTCCCGCTTTGAAGCTGACTTTGAATGACTCTCCTCAAGTGCTATGAGGAGAGCCTTAAATTGTTCTTCAAATCCTCCAAATGAAATCCCAATTACCGCTTGAATTTCTTTTACTTTCTTAAAAACCCACTTTGATGGATAACCCCCACAATTAGTGGGAGGGAGTATACACAAGGGAGTTAGAATGGCCCCTTCCTCCCCCATATTCACAGAAGTAAAAAAGTCCAATTCCGAGCCACAGCCTGACACTGGTTCCTCACTTGCAGTAGCCAAAACAGTCCCTTTTCCACTCTTATTTTGCTCAAAAGCAACCATTTCCAGTGTTGATTCCAGCTCAAGCTCCGACACCTCTGGCTGTACTGGGATCACCCATGGACCTCTATCCACCCCCAGCATTGTCTGTGCCTTCTCCGAAAACAAACCCCAAGCTGTCGACGGTAAATCAACCAAATATTCAACCTCCACCTGCGGGACAACAGCCAGCTCATTATCTCGAGCTTCGACCACCACGCACGACTGCGTCTGTGCACTCTCCACCATTGCCGACGACGGGATATCAACCCACGCACCAACCCGATCCTCAACCATCTCACCTTCCTCCAACTCTTCCCGTCAGAGTGGCCCAAACGGGTTGCTAAAGTGTTCGACCGCAACCGGCGGTGCTTTCTGTGCCGTCGCGGGAGCCGGCGAAGCAGATATCGGGCCCGCCGGAATGTGACTCGGGGCCGAAATTTCGGTCGCAAGCTTCGGGGCCGATATCTCGGTCACGAGCCTGGGGGCCGAGCTAATGGTCACGGGCTTTGCCTTCCAGCTCTTGTTAGGGCCTACGGCCCGGCCCAGATGTAAGTCCCGACCCATGAATGTTGTCTTCTGGCCCAAGTCCATACCCTCTTTACCCTTAACGCACCGTTTCAGCCAGTCTATTTCATCTAATAAGCTGCCGACTTTTTCCTCCATACTGCCCAGAACACTTAGCAGGTTTACCTCTTTTCCTCCATCACGCACGACAGCACTCATCCCTCCTGGCACCACAGCACTCATCACTGAGCTGTCCATCCCTGGCACCACGGCACTCAACTCTGGCACCACAGCACTCACACGAGCTTGTAGCACCTCACTGAAGGACCGTGAACTTGTCGCCAGCGGTGGAGCTCCCTCTGCCTGAAATGCTCTGTTTCTCACACTCGAAACAGAGGACGTGGGACTGAGCTCCTTCAATGCAGCTCCAAAATTCCTCCACCCCACCCCCATCCTTCCTTCCGGCACCACTAACAGCCCTCTCCTCTTTTCATGCCCATACTCCGAGAGCACCATAAACCTTCCATTTTTTATTGCATCCCCTCCTCACCATTAACACATTGTTACCTTTCCTGAGAGTTCTCTGGAAATCTGAAGAGCCCAATGAATCTATACATTCCTGCACCATAGTACCCAACCACCCAAAGGCTTCATGATCCAAAGAAATGAATTTCACCAGTCGGCGGCTTCTCTCTGTGATTCTCCACCACCTTACATTTTCCTTTCTAAACTCAAACACCTTCTGATCAATGACAACCTCACTGCACAGCCTCATCTAACCCGTAGCTCAAACACTGGACTAAAACTCTAGTCTCCACTAGGAGATGTTATGTATTATCTCTTCTAATCAATATCGCATCTAGGTCTTTCAGTTCTTTTCTTTTTCTAATTTTCTTCTCGTTTTCCCCATTATCCTCCTTCCTTTTGTAACGCCCCAATAGAAGACTCAAACCACATAGCCTATACTTCAAAGGGACTAGTCAATCATACAATTGGAGGCCCATTGGAACATTATAAAGAATAATAACTTTTCATTCCCAAACAATGTGGAATTCTCATACACCACCTCCCATTATCACTTATCAGTGGGTATCACAATCTCCCCCTTATATTCCCGAAGTCCTCGTCAGGCCAGTCCGTCGTAGGTGGCATGGCTAAAGTCTCACATTTCTGGTTGAAATAAGCTCTGATACCATTTGTAACGCTCCAATAGAAAACTCAAGCCACACAACCAATACTCCAAAATGACTAGTTAATGATACAATTGGAGGCCCTTTAAAACATTATAAAGAGCAATAACTTCTCATTCCCAAGCAATGTGAGATTCTATACACCACCATTGGAGCGTTACAAAGAGCAAGAACTTCTTCTTCCTAAGTAATATGAGATCCCATGCACTACCTACCCTTATCACTTATCAGAAGTGGGTATCACACATTTCTTTTTTTATTTATCTGACCTTACCCAGGGTTTATGCTGTATTAATAGTAATTTAAAACTTCTTTTGCCTGTATTTCCTTCTTAACTGCTATGCTTTAGAAGAGAAACAAGAAGAAAATAAGGACTAGTATGCAACTGAGTGTAATAATTAATTGTCACATCTTACTTCTGAAGTTATGTAGATATCAAGTTTGAGTTAATCTTTTTGCATCTGCAATTTAGTTTCAGGCAGATCAATAGTTTCACTTTTATATGTTCTAGGTAAACAGCGTGTGTTCTAGGCTTTGGATATGTGCATGATTGAAAATTTGCTTGTATTGATTAAATTTATTTTTTTGGCTTTATCCAGGCATTCGCAAGAATTGAAAATCATTACTTTGTGAAGCGCGGATTCTTTCCTACAGATTCATTCATTTTGGATAATGTTGATAAGATAAGGCATATTAACACCACTATTGTACAGGTACATTTTTTTTTTTTTTTATCAATACGCATACGCTATAGTCACGTTCTTTAGAAAATACTGAATCAAAGTAATCTAGTATACAGAAAGCACACGCATTATGTTAATGGCCATTGTGTTGAATGATGGATCATGTGCTGGTCCTGATGGAACAAAGTTTGATGATTGCCTCCTGCCTTTTGTTTGGTTTAAGCAAGCATAATTTGTTTAGTAGCCTATCTTGTGAAGATTTATGTGTACTATACCTTCACATCATCAATCCATCATTTTCAGCTAACATTGAAGCCATTGTATAAACTTATACAATTTATACAAAGGCACACGTATATCATGATTTAGATCAGTGCTTACTCTATCTTAAATGAAAGGATTGTGCATTAAGCACTCAAACGGCTCTTTAAGAATTTCTGAAAATTAGAATGAGATAAATAGATCTATCTGATAACTTCTATTAACAGATGGACTCTATAAGAACTTCTAAGAATAGGGCAAACTCACTCTTTGACTTCAAGAACAGTTCGTTGATGTATGAAGACATTTATTGAACAAATTCCTAAACTCCAACTAACTGGGTAGCTGAAACGATCTGAATGTTATGACATGATTTCTTACAAAAACACAACAAAAGTTGAACTCTGATTTTTGAATTCATCATATTCACATTTATATATGAGGTTCTCAATTACTAGTGAATAAAAAAAAAGTTATTGGTGATCATATTCATCAGTGCTACAAATGCATATAGCCTCACTCCTTGCCACCTCATCCATAGCATATCTAAAGTAAGGTATGTTGTTATTTTTCAAGCAACGGTGGACCATATATTTTAAGCCTACACATTGAATTCCAAAAAACCTTCTTCCATGGGGTCATTTGGGAGCTCCCCTTTTAAAGAGAAGAATCACTTGGGTACAGTGGCACTGGGAGCTTCTGATTATATTTAACATCCTATTAAGTGATCGCCTTGTCAAATTTTGGCTGTTATGTATTTGTTACATCTTTCAAGGTGTAAAGAGGACTGCAAAAAATGTTCGATATTGCAATGTAGAAACACTTATCACGTGATACCACGAGTAGCTAACGTATGTCCTTTGAAGGTTCAGTAGAAATCTATGTTTGATGATCAGATCAATGAATTTTTTTCTTTCATTGAACAGGGAAGATATGATGTTTGCTGTCCTATGATGTCAGCATGGGATCTTCATAAAGCATGGCCAGAGGCAGATTTTAAGGTAGGAGAACTGCTCAAGACCATTAATCTTGCTTTTCGCAAAGCTCATTGGTCTTTGATCTTTGGAAAATCTGGTTGGACTCTACTTGCTTCTACCATTTTGAAGAAACAAGGTGGATTCATTGTCAATCCAAACAAAGTCAGTGCAAATGAACTGTCCTGGATTGTCAACAAATTTTTAAAAAATGCTAATAGTTTATTGGTAATCGAGTCCTGGACATTTTTAACAATGGTTAATTTGCCCATAGATCGTGCTGCCATCATGTTCTTTCAGACTAGCCAGTTACGCAATAAGAACACATCATAGCAAAAGTGTGGATCATATAACCCCCAGTGTGCCGTATGAAGTTTCTTTTCCACATGGATCTGGTGTAAAACCATCTCATTGCATTTGTGTGATGGAGATAAATTTTAAAAGCCATTAGCGGAGTACTTTAGAAACATTCATTATAGGAATAGATTTTTTCATTCAGGTGTTGGAGTGTGTAAATGCGAACGAGGCTGCCGGAGGAGACTAGATGGTGTTGAACTAAGGGCACGGTTCTATATAAAGCAAAGATAACGGAAAAGTATGCTTGACTGCAGTTCCATAGTTTTGTAACAGTTTTTTTCCCCTCTTTATTTAATTTTTTTTGAATTTTCTGCTTAACATACCCAGTATGAAAAGAAGGGTAGCCCCGTTTGGATTAAGAGATGGTTTTAGATAATTTGAATAAAATATTGTTAAAATATTATTTTTTAATATTATTATTGTTTTGAGATTTGAAAAAGTTGAATTGTTTATTATATTTTGTGTGAAAATTTAAAAAGGTTGTAATGATGAGATGAGATGATTTCCAATCTAAACCGGGGCTTAAGAGTTCTGTATTTACAGATACCTTGATTAACTCAGAGAATTAAGCTGTTTTTATTTCATGTTAAAACAGTTGCTTGCAGTCAATGTTCTATATGTTTAATATATAGACAAATTTATAAATAATGTTACTGTTAACAGGTTGTGCCAGATGCTGGGCATTCCGCAAATGAACCTGGAATAGCTGCGGAACTTGTAGCTGCGAACGAGAAGCTGAAAAACATTATCAAGAAGAATGTACTCTGAAAGACTAGCGCATCGTGGACAAGAAGATGAGAAACAGGCTTCCTCTAAGGCAATAAGTAGAATATGTGCACATTTATAATGAAAAGTGAAAACAATGATGAATCCAAGAGAGAGCAGGTTGCCAATAAGTGAACAATTATAGAAAGTAAAAATGAGATGGGGAGAAGAGAGATGGGAAAGGATCACTTCTGGGAAGCTTGTTGAAAGGTTTTAACACCCCTTGCTCAGCAACAGATTTTTTTAGTGCCTCTCTTTGTGATTGCGTTAGAAAATAGAGCTTTTTGGAATATTGTTTTTAAGTGTAAAAGCTTTACTATTAATAAAGTTTTCTGATTAAAAAAATTATTTATTGTTTGGTAAACATGAATCTAAAGGGTCTTTTTAAATTAATTACGGTAGTTTTTTTTTTAAATGTAGATTTATCTGTAGGAGCTTTTTAATAAAATCTTCAATTTAGTGCTTTTAAAAAAATCACACTTTCAACTTTTTTTATAAGCACTTTTTAGTTTTTACAAAGAGAAGCGCTTCGGAACAGTCCATCTGTTTATAGGAGATAAACAGCCCACTAATAACCATCAGACACGTAAGAAAGTAAGGATATTGTACAATACACAAACATACAGTTGATTAAAACCGAAAAGAGAAAAAGACTCCCCCACCATCTACCCTCGAACTCGTACCCTTTTGGGCCTTCCCCATAGAAACCCCTTCCCCTTCCCCACTTCATAGTTCTGTGAATGACGACATAGAAAGATTTGGTTGCTGAGCAAAATGAGAAATGCGAATTGCATTTTTCTGGATATTCAATAAGCACAGTGGCCATTGACTTTTGGAAGCTTCTAGTCTTGGCTTGATTTTGGGTGCAAAGAAAATTGAGTAACAGAGTAGTGTTTGTAAAGTGCTTTGTTTGCTCATCTCATAAACAATGAAATCCTCTAAGATGGTAATTTTGACCGTCTCCCATTTCTTTTCATATTTCTCAGCTATCAAATAGAAAATAAATATTTAAATATTTTCATTTACAGTGATTAGTGATCACTGTTGAAAGAGAAAATCTATTCTTATATTCCTTTTAAGCTATTTCTATGCAAATCTGGGCTTTCATCTGAGAAAAATGCTTGCTTTTTGAAACATAGTGCTTTGAGGCATGCATAGATCTTGTTGAGACTGAGGTGGTATTTTAATCCATTGTTCACATTTCGGCAAAGAACAGTGGGTGCCTATGGAATCAGAAGGAGAAACTGGGGGAGCGTCATATGAACTTAATATTTAGCTTGTAATTTGCCTATTGTTTAGCTGATAAAAAAAACGGGAGGTCGAAATCTCACTTTGGGTTGGGTGAGAAAGAGGACACAAGAGGGCTGTGAGTTTTTCTCTGGGGGTTAAGTTCCGTCCGTGTGGGGTCGAGATCTTAGTTACGAGTTGGGATGGGGTGGAAGACAAATACTGTGATAGAGGCACGGGAAGGTTGGGCTATGTGATGAGTTGATCAAGTGTAGGCAATTCTACAATATGGAAAATAGAAGGCTAACGTGGATATCTGCTATTGGAAGGCTGTTTATTGAGTAACAACAGCCCGACTGGCTTCCAGGTTTTCTCTTTTACAAATGAAAAATACTTTGCATCAGCCTACTGTTTGCATCATCCAACCTACACCTAACGTGGCATATTACTAACCATTCATCTGAGTTATGAGAGAGAGCTATTGAGAATAGAGAGAGATCAAGTGAGAGACAGAGAGTTGATGAGAGAAAAAGACCTGATGAGAGAGAGAGAGAGTTGATGAGAGAGAGAGTCGGCGAGAGCGGAGATGAGAGAGACAGATGAGAGAGAGAGCTGTTGAGAGAGAGGAGATGAGAGAGGGAGATGAGAGAGAGAGCTGTTGAGAGAGATATGAGAGGGAGGTGAGAGAGAGAGAGCTCTTGAGAGAGAGACGAGAGGGAGGTGAGAGAGAGAGAGAGCTGTTGAGAGAGAGACAAGAGGGATGAGAGATGAGAGAGAGGGATGAGAAAGAGCGCTGTTGAGAGAGAGCGCTATTGATGAGAGGGAGAGAACTGTTGAGAGGGAGAGAGACGAGAGGGATGAGATTGATTGACAAAAAAAAAAAAGGCTAAACACATCAGGTGTGCTATGGATCAGCCGTGAACATGGGCTGATCCGTAGCATAGCTTTTTACAAATTTACCAAACATTCCATTTTTTTTTTATTAAAAAAGAATTTTTTGGCTATTAAAGATAGATTTTTACACTCAAACCCAAACAAACACCTAATAAAACTATAAGCTTTTTTAGAGTCAAACTTAATATGACCTAAATTTCATCAGTTTGTCATGTTAGGCATATATTATATATATATATATATATAAGAAGATTTCCGGCCAATGCAAGTAATATTTATAAACTTAGGTTTTCAAATATTGTACGCAACATTAGTAATAAAAGAAAATTTGACTTGGGTCAAAGAGAAATTTTATTTACAGTCCCCACTTAGGGATTGCATGTGCAAACATTTCATTAAATGGAAAAGAGTATCATGAGAATGATATTATTATAATTTTAAAAAAATTTAAAGATAAAATTAACTAGGCTTGCATGAGTAATCTCCAAATGGAGATTGTTCGTAGCATTGCTCTAAGTCAAATCCATTTTTGTAACAACTTGTTTTTTAGACTAATCCAACCCTTAAAGAAACCCATTGATAAATTATAAAATATATATATATATATATTATATATTTATAAATCTTATTTTTTACCCATCCAATATACTATTGATATGAAAGTCAGTTATGTTAAAAACTTATTTGTGTTTTAGTTTTTTTAAAATTATAATGGGTTCTGTTATAAATAGTATGTTAACACAACGATTTAGAGCATTCTCATTAGTTTAGGCAAAGACAAAGGCTAAAACCACATATTTTGCATTTTGTCTATTCCATTCAACAGAAATTTGATTATCCATCTATTAGTCAAAGCTAAAACCACATATTTTGCATTTTTTTTATAATTTTTTTTATCTAATTTTTTACTCATATTTTGCAATTCAAATTCATTGTAAATTATATGAATTCAAGCATAGTAACAAAATGAGAAAAAAATTAATATGAATTATTCAATGGAGGGTTAACAGTAGCCCAATAACCATACAAACATAGAAAGTAACTGCAGCTAACAAGCAATATATTTGCCTTTTGTATCTTTCAATATAGACCATTTTAAAAGATTGTTAGCCAAATTTTGATTTACATTTAGAATTGACTAAGCCAATAAAAATGCTCAGGTGTAGCAAAATTCAACTATATAAGCAAGTATATTTGTATACAAAATTACAAATATACACCTATACAGGAAAAAACCGGATCTCCTACTCGGAGCTCCAGTAGCCTGAAATGTATCTATCTAGTTCACAGCATAACCTGAAATGACGAAAAAGCCTGGCCTTTGGACAATAACAGTAATACCCTCATCCTGACCTAATCAACCCTAATCTTTCGTCAGAATACCAAATGTGTTCTCTTCCTCCAATCACCTGCCTCTCTCTAATGCCGACGACCTCTATGCTTCGATCTCGAACTGTTACTCTGCTCCCGAGCCTCGATAAGACCTTTTCACGTCGGTATGTTAATCTCTACATATGCTATATATGTTTTGTATCTATGGCTGAATGTATGCGGGCTTTGGTTCATGATTGAACTCCATCTTAAGATTCTCTAGATTCAGATCTTAGAAGCACACCTTGAAGCGGTCCGTCCTTAATAACTTTCCTCTTGTGTTTCTTTCATTTCTGCTTCTGAGCACTAGATTTTTTTTATGGTTTTAATTTTAAATTTTATGACTTAGTTGATTATGTGATTAGTTTCGAATTTTAGATGAAAATAAAGCTTCAGATCTTAGAAGCACTCCTAGAAGCAGTACGCCCTTAAATTTCCTCATGTGTTTCTTTCATTTCTGCTTCTGAACACTATATTTTTTTTTTCCTGGTTTTTATTTTAAATTTTATGATTTTGTTGATTATGGGATTAGTTTCGAATATTAGACGAAATAAAGTTTAGGGTTTTTTCCTCTTTTGAATCAAGGGCAACAAGTATAAACCCCTTTAGACATAATAATTGAAAAATAACAACAAAAGCAAAGGGTAAGAGCAACTGAAAGAATAATTACGTACCTCGTTCCACATATTTCGTGATGATTTTCAGCTGAAGCTGCTGGGATGGTTTTGTTTTCTGTTTTAATGAACCCATTTGGTGTTCAGTGCGACAATACTGAGGATTGATCAGTCGGAACATCCTCATGCATATATGCTCCTGCCTGTAGGAGCACATCTGTTTATGCCAGGAATATATTTAGTCATCACTTACTTATCAAAAAATATATTTAGTCATCACTTGCAGAATTACCTATATCCGCATTCACATTTAATTTGTACTGTTTATCATTTTATGAGTATTGCTTTCTTCCTTGAATGGAATTGATTTCTTCCTTTGTTAGATCTTAAATGCCACAACCTGGATTCTTGCAGATATTTTTCTGATGAGGAAACTCATTTCTGAGCCTTCGACTCTGAAGTGTCCACATATTGCAAATATGATGCTTTTCTTAACTTTTTTGCCTTTCACTAGAAGTAAAGTATTGGAAGAGTTGATCATATAAATTCAAAGAAGAGCATTTCTGAATTTGTATTTGTTACCACATGGAGGACCACTCTTTTTTTGTTGGTCAGGAGTTTCCTGATGTCAAAGCCTTCCGGAATGCAATTAAAGAAGCTGCAATTGCACAACACTTTGAGCTGCGTATTATAAAAAGCGACCTGATTCGCTACTTTGCAAAGTGTGCTGCAGAGGGTTGCCCATGGCGCATCCGTGCAGTTAAGCTTCCCAATGCCCCAACATTCACAATAAGAAGCCTTGAAGGGTCGCATACCTGTGGGCGAAATGCACAAAATGGACACCATCAGGCTTCTGTAGATTGGATTGTGAGTTTTATAGAGGAACGATTGCGGGATAACATTAATTACAAACCAAAGGATATACTGCACGACATCCATAAACAATATGGGATTACCATACCATATAAGCAAGCTTGGCGAGCAAAAGAACGCGGGCTTGCAGCAATTTACGGCTCTTCTGAAGAAGGATATTGTCTACTTCCTTCGTACTGTGCACAAATAAAGAAGACTAACCCGGGGAGTATTGCAGATGTGTTTACAACTGGTGCTGATAACCAGTTTCATCGGCTTTTTGTTTCTTTTTATCCATCCATATATGGGTTCCTGAATGGTTGCTTACCTGTCGTTGGGCTCGGTGCAATCCAGCTTAAAAGCAAGTACCTGGGTACCTTACTTTCAGCAACTTCTTTTGATGCTGATGGCGGGTTATTTCCACTTGCATTTGGTGTTGTTGATGCAGAAAATGATGAGAATTGGATGTGGTTCTTCTCAGAGTTGCACAAGGCACTAGAGATGAACAATGGAACTGTACTACAGCTCACCTTTTTGTCAAATGGGCAAAAAGGAATTGTAGATGCGGTAAGAAGGAAATTCCCAATTCTTCTCATGCATATTGTATGCGCCACTTGACTGAAAGCATTGGCAAAGACTTTAAGAACTCAAGGCTTGTCCATCTTCTGTGGAAAGCTGCTTATGCCACCACCACCATTGGTTTCAAACAAAAAATGGCTGAAATTGAGGAGGTTTCTCCTGAAGCAGCAAAGTGGATACAACAGTTTCCTCCTTCCCACTGGGCATTAGTATACTTTGAAGGAACTAGGTATGGTCATCTCTCTTCAAATATAGAAGAGTTCAATAGATGGATTCTTGAAGCTCGAGAGTTGCCTGTAATCCAGGTGATTGAGAGGATTCACAGTAAATTGATGGTTGAGTTTGAGGATCGACGTATACAGTGCAGTTCATGGATTTCTGCGCTTGCCCCATCTGCTGAGAAACGTATGGTAGAAGCTGTTGACTGTGCTTCCACATATCAAGTCCTTCGGTCAGATGAAGTTGAATTTGAGGTTATATCTGCCGAGCGCGATCTGACATTGTGAATATTGGGACCCATTGTTGTTCATGCCGTGATTGGCAGCTTTATGGAATACCATGCTCACATGCTGTTGCGGCCCTCATCTCTTGTCGAAAGGATATATATGCTTTTACAGAGAAGTGTTTCACTGTTGCTAGTTATCGTGAGACTTATGCAGAGGAGATACGCCCTGTCCCTGGAAAACTTGAATGGAGAAGGGCAGATGGGGCTCCCGTGGACAATGATACTGAACTTGTTCGGCCACCAAAATTTCGCCGACCACCAGGACGCCCGGAAAAGAAACGAATTTGTGTAGAGGACCTTAATCGTGAGAAACACACTGTCCATTGTAGTCGATGTAACCAAACGGGACATTATAAGACAACTTGCAAAGCAGATGGTATGAAGGGTATTGAACAGTTTTAGGTATTTAATTTTGTACTTTACACATCACATTGTGTTCTCCGAGTAATGTAGTGTTGCTGAATGTAGGCCATACCCAATCATTCAGGTCATGTACTATAGTAGATCTCCTAGTATTGCCGAATGTAAGTTAACGTGGAATGACTTTTCAGAAAGGTAAATATTCGTTCATTGTTATAATTAGATGTTCAAATACCGTATGATTTAGCCGTGGATTGGATTTGCTGCCTTCGACAGAACAGATTCCCTAATGTTGGCACAGCACTATTAGAGCATTTGCTTACATATTAAAATGACAGATAAATCTAGATTATAAAAAAAATACTCAATTTCTACGGCTGATGGAGTGATTTTTCAGTCTACATAAGAATTCAAAATACAAACGTGCCTTCGACTGCAGATATCAAAGCGAACGCTGGTAGAAGATGTGTCCCCATCACTTGTATATGTATAGCTGCTTGAACCTTTTACAAGCTTCTAAAATATTGCCCGTGGTTAAAACATTTTATGTGAATGTTACGTTTGGCGTATTAGGAGTAGCAGGATCGACTCGAGCCATAATAGGTCCCCCGATAAAAAACTTTTCGCCTTGACATCAACCTGTAAAATTTGTTGTGGGATGGCATTTTGAATATGTATCACATGGATTCGTGATGGGATATTCGATATTCATTCTTTCTGTTTTCTTTAATTTTACATCTTTATTTAGCTTCTACCATTTTTTTCCCGGGAATCTTTCACTACCAAAGGTTCGTATTAAATGAGCTCGGGTGCAACTCGAGCTCAACAAATCATACATTTAAAAACATACTACAAACCACTCTTGTTGAGCAATGCTACAAACCACTCTCATCTCGCTTTTGATACAGTTTAAGCAGAGTCCCCAAAAGGCAAAAGCCACATATACATGCTGAACAATTACTAAATTCAGATAGTCCACCTGCCTGAACATATATAACTGAACAAAGTTTTTCGTGATTATCTGTACTGCTGTGGTTCAGATTTCTTATAGCAAGACTGGTGTCAGGAATCGTCGAAATGATGATCTGTCTCGTCAAAGATCTCCTCCTAGATAATACCCAATTGATGTCAAGAGGCCACTTACAGAAATTGTTGGAGCGAAATAATTACATCAGAATTTTGGCAGAAAAATAATCAACGCGTACCTGTAAAAGTTCTTCAATGACATCTTCCATCGTTATTATGCCAACGGCTTCTTCTTCTTGAGGGAGCTCTGGAAGTGGATTACCATCTATCTGCAGGATGTCAGAGTACATTTCCTTTGTCCACTTCTTGCTCCTAGAGCCACTCTTAGATGACTGATTGGCACTGTTAGGAAAGCTCTTCCACTTCTGGAGTGGCCTCTTGCTCTTTGCAATCCTCTCTTGGAAGGCTTTTCACCGTCAATGTGTATTCTCACGTCTTTCACTTGACCTTTTTTTTTTTTTTTTTAAATTTTGGGAGGAGGGGAAGTTATTGTTCAAGTAATATAGAAAAATTAACAAAAGAATTTCGGTAATATTAAGTTGGAGCATACTTTCAGGAGGGTCATTAGGGGACTTGACTGCCTCATTGCACCGTCTTACCACAACAGCCATGTGGCTGTGACCTTTCTGAAACTCATTCAATATGTCATACAAGGGCAAAGTCTCTAGCACTCTGAACCATAGAAAAATGTCAAAACCAGTTTCTGAGAAATATGATGCACATCACTTACAAAAGAAATACGAAATATGATGCACATCAAATTATTATGGAATACTTTAAATGTGCACTTATGTCGAATTGGCCAGATGTAACCTTCTTTCAACCAATACAAAATACCTTGGAATCCTGCGTATGGTGACG